>LPNX010980874.1:35692-55984 GCA_001517045.1 Pseudotsuga menziesii | reverse complement strand
CATGTACTCGTAGCGGTTTGTGTAGAAGACCTTCCAGATTGGTGGCATCCACTATATGCTACCTCCTTGATCGTGCTAGTGTTCATGAGATTTCAGCTCTCATGACTTGTTCCAGTATATGTCAGATATTTCCAGCCACTATGGAGACCTTGATTTGTTATATATCTTCAGCGTTTTTGGAGATCATTGTACTTTGTATATCTTCATCATGGAGATTCTGATCTATGTATATTGTACGTGGCGATGACCACATATGTTCTATCATGTTTCATGCCTATTCATGGCCATTGTACTCTTATGTATCTGGGACTACTAGATGTATTTGCAGTTATATGCAGAGTTGTATTATGGTATTATGCTGATTGGGTGGCTGGTCTTCCATTTGGGTACCTTCATCACTTCACTTCTGGGATGGACTTATAATGTATTTCGGCCATCGTATAACCCCTCTGATCTCATACATTAGGGGGCATCTGTTATAGAGGATTTCACCACACTAGGTGAATCACACATTGTATGGCCTTCCCCTGTCCCACTGCAGACTCATTATCCCCTATGGACCATTTGTTGTCTTTTAATGTATCATTGACCATCCCTAAAAACATTAGAAAAATTATATACATGGCCTTTTCCCCGATAACCGCGTACATACGCGGATATTCCCTCTATAGTCGCGTACATCGGGATGTGTGCATAATCCAAAACTATTGGAGCATTCCTTGACTTGAATCCGACTCATATGACTCCTGTCCTTCCATATGCCTTGAGATCGCACGAATTCGACCTTTCAGTATCACTTTGAAAAGATATATAAGGAACCATTGAGACATTGAAAGCATAAGAGAGAATTGAGAGTATCGAAACTATAGTCCATTGTTGCCAGAACTATACTTGAGTCTGCATCCCTTTGTCCCTTTGGAGCACTGTTGTGTTCTTCCCAAGCTTTCCTTTGTTAGTGAGCTTGCTATCGGAGTGATGGAGGATTGAGGTGGTGGATGCCCAAGTGGGGGATTCAGTTTATCCGGTTTGCAGACGTGCCATCATAGGTTGTCACTTGTAATCTCTGATTCATGTTAATAGAAATATCTTTTTCTGTCCAGTAATGTGTATTTGAATGAATGTTGCATCCATTGGAATATGTCAAATGCTTATACATTATTAATTATATATGCTAGAATAGATCTAACACCATGAAATATAGTATGCTTGTATTGTTTACTTGTTGTTGAGGACGTGCTATAACAATTCAAGCTGAAGATTGGAAAGCTCAACGGGGATCTACTTCAACCGTCCGGAATAAGGTACGAGGTTCGATCCTTTAGTGTTAGATTGTTTTATTTCTATTGCATATTGGGAAATATTGATTTCTGGAGTCTAGTTGTCTGTTGTGGTACCCCAAGCCATAGTAATTTCTCTCCGTAACACACCAAAGACCATAGTTATTATATAACTGAGTTTGGAGCCCTTAGAAGAAAAAAGGATGAAACAATTGCAGACTTTTCAAAGAGATTTAACAAAATGTACAACATAATTCCTGCAGAAATAAAGCCTTCAGAAACATCTGCAAAACTTACATATGCAAATGCTTTTGACCATGAATTTTCTTTACTACTAAGAGAAATAAGACCTATTTCTTTATTGAATATGTAGGATGCAGCATTGGAGGTGGAGTCTAACATATTGTCTTCCAATAGATTGAAGAAGGAAACAACTCAGCAGATGTATGATAGGAAAGGAAAGAAAGAAGCAGCTCCAGGAGGTTCAGCTTCTCATTCTGTGGATGGGAAAATTGATGAGATGGCTAAGTTGGTGAAGATTTTTACTGCAAAATTAAACAACTTAGAATTAGAAAAAAATTCCAGCAAGCTTGTTCAAGAAGGTGAAAGAAACCCTAACAATCAGAACCAATTCAGAAGACAATTTGCTCCATGTTTCATACCTAGAGAACGAAGGAATAATGATATTCAACGAGAAAGGAGAGAAAATGAGGACCAAAGAGTACCACCACCTCTTCAGAACAATGTTGTTGATGAAGAAGAGATTGATGAAGAAGTGCTATTTGAAGACACAGATTAGGATATGAACCATTTTGGAGAAAGATTGTCTGATGGTTTTGTCACTGAAGAGGAGTTTTTAAACACAGGATGCTATGATGCTGATATGTTTGAAATAGAGGACAGTTTGAGTTTGAAAATGATTGCTGTAACTGCTGATGTCTGTCAAAATGAACTCAAGAAGACTGTGAATCTAAGGTCGGGTCCAAAACAAGTAATACAAAGCCCAAACAAGAAGGTAGTTGTTCCTGCTAAGCAACAATCTGATCCTGTGTCAGAGAAAAAACAAATTCTAGAAATACAAAGGAAGAACGTGGAGGTTGAAGAGGTAAATAAAATTGTGCAAAATTTTAGCCTGGAAAATGAATTAGGCAAGTTAAAGACTCATGTGCCTTTAACTGAACTAATGAAAAATCCTTCTTATAAAGAATCAGTTCTTAAAATGATTAATTCAACAAACAATCAACCTATTTCTGATACAATGAACTTGCAAGAAGAAAATCCTAAGATTTTTATTGGATCAGCCTTGGCTGAAAAAACTGAGAATGAAGGAAATGCTTCAGCTCCATTTTACATTACTTTGACAGTCCATGAACAAATGATACATAATTGTTTGTTAGATTCAGGAGCATCACACAATGTAATGTCGAAGGCTGTTATGGAGGCTTTAGGTCTGAGTTTAACCAAACCCTATCATGATCTGTATGCATTTGATTCACGAGCTGTGAAGTGTTTAGGGGTAATAAAGGATATGGTTTTCAGTTTGGCTCAATTACCCATGAAAAGTGTAATTATGGATGTAGCAGTAGCTGATATTACACCTAAATTTGGGTTACTTCTCTCTAGATCCTGGGCAAAGAAAGTCGATGGAACCTTACAAATGGATTTATCATATTCTACTATTCCTGTGTTTGGAGGAGAAAACAGAAGGCTGTACAGAGAGCTTTAGTTTTCCTATATTGTAACAGATGACAAGAACCCTACCAAGCATCCTCTGTATGCTGTTGATAACGATATAGGTACTTGCATGTTACATTTTGGTGATGATGACAATACTGCTAGTTTGTTATAGGTCGAAAAGCGCCAACCAGTTAAATGCAGTGAGGAACAAGAGGATGATCTTTGGCAATTATACTTTGATGGATCATCTTGCAAAGAAGGTGCTGGAGCAGGGGTTCTTCTCATATCCCCTGGAGGTGAAACAGTAAAGTTGATGCACAAATTAGAATTCATTACTACAAACAACACTGCTGAATATGAAGCTTTGCTGTTAGGATTAAAAGATGCCAAGGATTTAGGCATTCAACATATTTCTGCATATGGTGAGTCTGAATAAGTTGTTCAGCAAGTAAAGAACAACTATCAAGTGAAACAGGATTTGTTGAAAGTCTATCGAAATGAGGAATGGGACATGATTGAGAATTATTTTGTAGCTTTTAAAATTACCTATATTCCAAGAGACCATAATCAGACTGCAGATTCATTAGCTTTAGCTGCTACACACTTTAGAATCCCTAAAACTACACAGTTGAGGTATCCCATTGAAGTTAGGTATAGACCATCTGTACTTGATAATGTAAAGTAGTGGAGAGTGTTTGAAGATGACATTGAAATTAAAAGGTTTTTGGAGCTTACACATGAGTTTTCTAATTTCCTGATTGATCAAGAGGAAGATGAAGAGGATGGAGATGTGAAAGGGATTGCTGAAAATGAGATAGCTGGACACAAAATCATTGAATTAAAAAGTAATTTCATCCCAAAAGGTTTGGTACCTTTAGAAAGGATATTTTCGAAAGATGGTACACTCTTAAAACCTATTGTGTAGTCCTCAGAAAAGAATGTGCTGGATTGTAACATTGGCTCTGCAGAACATCCTAGAATGGTAAAAATTTCGAAAGCACTTACAGCTGAACATAGAAACAAGTACATAAAATTGTTAAAGGAACATGTGGATGTCTTTGCATGGTCTTATGAAGAATTGAGAACATATGATACTGGAATTATACAACATAAAGTTCCTTTAAAACCGAATGTTAAACCTTTTCGTCAGAAATTAAGTAGGATAAATCCAGCCTTGTTTCCTGTTATTGAAAAAGAAGTGAAGAAGTTATTAGATGCCAAGGTCATAGTTCCTCTCAGGTACTCTTCATGGGTGGCTAATCTATTTTCTGTTAGGAAAAAGAATGGAGAAATCAGATTATGTGTTGACTTTAGAAATTTGAACAGATCTTCACTAAAGGATAATTATCCTCTGCCTAAAATTGAGAAAATATTGCAGAAAGTGGTTGGAGCACAAAGGATCTCTATTGTTGATGGTTTCTCAAGGTACAATAAAATTTCTAAGCATCCTGATGATAAGGAGAAAACAACTTTTACCACCCCCTGAGGAACTTTCATGTATGATAAGATGCCTTTTGGTCTAATGAACACTAAAGCCACTTTTCACAGGGCTATGGATATAGCTTTTGTCGAAGAAAAGGACAAGTTTGTGGTAATTTACTTAGATGATATTACTATTTTTTCACAATCAGATGATGAACATCTAAAGCATTTGAAACATACTTTCTTAAAATGCAAAAAATTTGGTTTGTCTTTGAATCCAAAGAAGCCACACTTTGCTGTACAGGAAGGAAAATTACTTGGTCATTTAGCTTCTGCTGATGGTATAAGGATTGACCCTGAAAGGGTAAGAGCTATATTGAATATAAGTCTACCGAGGAGTAAAAAGGATGTCCAATCTTTCATTGGTAAAATTAACTTTCTGTGTTGGTTTATATCAAACTTTGCTGAGACTATCAAGCAAATTACAGCCATGCTTAAAAAAGATCAAGAGGTCAAATGGACCACTGAAGAAAAGAATGCATTTGAAAAAATCAAGATGGCTCTTACTGAAGCTCCTGTCTTAGTAAGTCCAGATTTCACCAGAAAATTTCTAAAATTTTCATTCGCATCTGAAGATACAATAGCAGCTATTTTGTTGCATAAGAATAAAGATAGGCTTGAACAACCTATTGCATTCTTCAGCAAAACTCTTAGAGACTCTGAATTAAAATACAGCATCTTGGAAAAACAAGCCTATTCTTTGGTGAAAGCGTTGAAATTTTTCAAAATCTGTGTTTTGCACTCTAAAGTTATTTCATATGTTCCTAACGCTACTATGAAGGATGTTTTGACACAGCCTGATAGTGAGGGGAAAAGAGGCAGATGGATTGCTAAAATCATGGAGTATGATGTAGATATCAGACCTACTAAACTAGTCAAGGGACAAGGTTTAGCCAAACTACTGGTGGAATCAAACTGTTGAGCTTTAGGACTGCATATGATGGCAAAAGAGATATCTCAGGAAGAAAATCAAGCAAAGTTGGAGAAGGAGAAAATTATGGACTTTTAATCAGCATCCACATGGTATGCAGACATTGTGTATTTTCTATTGTATTTGCAATGTCCTGAGCATTTAGATAGAAAAGTTGCTAGATCTTTAAAGCTAAGAACTACTAAGTACTGTTTAGTGGAACAACATTTATTCTGGAAGGACCCAAGAGGTATTCTACTCAGATGTTTGGATAAATCTGAAATTGAAGGAGTGATTTCTGGATCTCATGAGGGTGCTTGTGGAGGTCACAAGTACTAGAAGGAAACAACATACAAGATCTTAAGAGTTGGGTACTATTGGCCCTCTTTGTTTGCAGATGTATATCAGCAGGTAAGAGCCTGTATCCCTTGTCAGAAGTTTGCTGGCAAACAAAAATTGTTGTCATTGCCCTTAAAACCTATTGCAGTAAGTGCTCCTTTCCAACAATGGGGTTTGGAGTTTATAGGAGAGATAAGTCCATCTTCCTCAGGACAACACAGGTGGATTTTAACTGCAACAGACTTCTTTACCAAATGGGTGGAAGCTATCCCTACTAGGAATGCCACAGATAAAGTGATTATGGATTTTATTGAAGAAAATATCCTCAGTAGGTTTGGGTGTCCGCAGAAAATAGTGACAGATAATGCAAAGGATTTTAAGTCTAAGGAAATGGAAGCATTTTGTGAAAATAATGGTATCTTATTGAAACACTCAACTCCTTACTATCCCCAAGGTAATGGTTTAGCTGAGTCCTCAAATAAAAACGTCATTCAGAGTGTCAGAAAGTCGCTAAAGCATAATAAGAGATCATGGGATTCTATGCTGAAGTATGCATTATGGGATGATAGAATAGCAGTCAAACAAGCAGTTGGAACTTCTCCTTTCCAATTAGTATATGGTACAGATGCAGTTTTTCTTGTTCAGTTGGGCATTCTAGTGACGAAGTTTCTTCAGAATTGTCAAGAAGAACCTAATGATATGCAGAGAAGGATTTATGAGATGATAGAGCTGCAGCAAAGCAGGGAAAAAGGGGAATAAAGGGCACAGTTATACAGATTGAAGATTAAAAACAGATTTGATAGGAAAATCAAAGACAACACCATCTCAATTGGGGATATGGTTCTGAGGTGGGATGCCAGGAAAGAGAAAAAAGGGAAACATGGCAAATTTGATAATCTCTGGTTTGGCCCTTTTCTAGTGCCTAAGTTTTTGGAAAATAACACTTTTGTCCTACAAACTTTGGAGGGTGAGGAATTGTCAAGTACAGTTAATGGACGATTCCTCAAGCATTTTTACAGTTTTTGAGGGGAATTTTACTTTTTCATTGTATATACTGGTGTGAGTAAAAAACAATAAGGACTCCATAACGCAATGGAAATTTTGTAGACTGGCAGGTAGAAGAGAGAAGGCACTGGTCTACAGGTTCTTGAAGCCTCACAAGGAGGACTTCTTCCTGTAGCAGGAGCCAGATGTTAAGTCATGAATTTGTTTTCCTTAGTTTTATATTTTGTTTGTGTTTTCGAAACTTGCTAATTTTCTTAATTTTAGGAAATTTTGGTTTAGAGTTCAAACATGAGTTTATGCCTTTAGGTCTTCATCATTTTTGTTTTTTCCTATGTTTTGAAGGGTTCTATAGAGTATATTTTGATTATGGTTTCATCAATAACACTAACATCAAGGGTTAACCATATAAACCAAGTTTTAAAGTTGGATTAATGATCAAATAGCATAAATTATATTTTTGAACATTCTTGTAGCGCAAGAGCGTAAATAATGCACTGGCGCGCTACAAGAAAGTCGCAAGTGCCCAACTGGTCATTTTTTGCTCTAATTTTTCAATGATTTCATTCCTAAGGCGATAAATCACATGAATTAGCAGGTTTGATATGTGTCTTTCCAAGCTAATCATGTAAACAGGTGTTTGTTCATCGTGTGAGGGAGATCGTGGCAGTTCAATGCAAATGCATGGCAAATCAAGACATAAAGTGGAACAAGGCAAGATTTTCAGGAAGAGGTTCTCAAACTGAAGATTACGAAGCTAGTGGATGTTGGGGTGGAGATACATTGCTGAAAAATTGGGAATTTGGCTGTTGAAGGAAGAATTAGGGTTTCCAAGTGTGACAGTTAGAAGTGAGATGGAAGTTTGAAGACACCTGGAGCATTCAATTCAGCACCTAGCCAGTCCAGGAATCAAATTCCAACGCCCGTATTAAGCTTTGAATGAGGTATCCTGCGTGACCTTTGTCATGACTTGTTAAATTGGGGTTTTTTTCCTGATAAGCCCTATGATGTCAAATTTTTAGAGAAAGACATGAAGAATTTACTTACTCAACAAACCTTCAATGATCAAATAATAGTCAAAATGTCTAAATAGGCATTGTTTGAGTTAGTAAAGTTTAGAACAGCACTGTCAGAGATTTTTGGTTCTGTGTTTAAGCCAAAATTTTGAAATTTGGCATGAAGCATTTCCCAAATTGGTGAAAGGATAGACTGTGTTAAATTGAAGATAAACAAACTGTGAGAGTTCAAAGGAAAATTGACTGCCAAGACTGTGCAAACTTGAAGAAAATAGGCTGTGAAATTACTAACAGGTGCTGAAAACTACACAGAAGATGAAGAGGAGTGGGAAAACCAATAGGGCTGAGCCCACTGATCTCAGTTGGATAGACAAATTTCGAGGATGTGCTGAATTGTTTGAAAATGCTGGATGGTTGATATTTTTTAAAAATATTGATGGATATAATGCTGAAGTCTCTCACAAGTTTGCTCAGTGTTATGACAAAGATATTGTATCTTTTGATATTTTGAAGTTCAAATTGACTACAGATTTGGTGGCTGAAGCAACAGGGGTTAAAAATGAAGGAGAAATTTGGTTTAAGAAAGTGCCATTTACTTTCAATGCAAAAAGGTATCTATTACATGGTATTGTTCCAAATTGGGGCAAGGGAGTGCCCATCCATAATTTTAGAGCCGAATGGGTATAACCTGTCAAGGTTTTACAAAGTTATATTACATGTGAAGGAAGGTATGCCTTCATTTTCAAGTACCATTTCAGGTTCCTTCAACACCTTAGTGGTGAATCAAAGATAAATCTACCTTTCTTTCTACTAAAGAGCCTAAAAAAGATGTCTAGCCGAATCAAATAACACCAAGATCATACTAGATAGTCCATCTTTCACCATGGACTTATCAAACTTGTTATCAACAGTGTTTTGTAGAAAGAAGGAAAAAATTGGGAATACTTCCTTTTTGGTCAGGGTTTCAAAATAGCCAAGAAGGACAGCCTACTAGAAAGTAGGCTGATAAGGTACAGACCTTAATCAGAAAATTAAGATAGAAAGTGAAGGTTGAAGATGAAGAATGTGTCAAATTAGAGGAAGTCATAGAACCTGCAAAAGAAGATTGTGAATCTAAGCAGCAACCACTTGACAGTGAGAGAAAAGATTTGCAGTTAATTCACAAGGAGACTCAGCCTGTTCAGAATGATTCACCAGCAGAGATATTAGTTGATGAGAAGATTGCACTTATAGAAAAGGTTTCAAGTGATGAAGAAAACACTAAAGTACAAATGCAAAGCCCAATTACAGTGTTGTCTGAGGATGAAACATACTTGTTGGAGGAAGATAAGCTTGTTGTCATTGATAAAACTAGGGTTGGCACGAAAAAGGAGTTTCACAATCAGGAAGAGAGGACAGAAGTACCAAAGAAAAAGAAGCTTAAACTTAAGGAATTTGCCTCTTTCATCGTTCAAGGAAAAACTTTAAAAATGGTAGGAGAAGTTGCTCCAGGCTAGAGACAAAAAACTAGACTCAGAAACAAACTAAGGCTAAACATGAAGAAATTACTAAACCCTAAATTGAATATAGAGGGGGTAACTGTGATTGATAATTCTTCCTCTGATGAAAAGCTGGATGTTGGCAAGGGTGACAGCAAAGGGAAAAAACCATTGAAATCAGAAGAAGAATCTAGCCTCACTGAGACCAAACTGTCTGATGTATTTTTTAAAATACGAGGTCAAATGTTAAAAGAGCAACCAAAGGATGGAATAGAGGTTTCTCATTCAGAAAACAACTTGATGGTTTATGAAAATGTTCCTGGTGAAACTGAGACTCAAGAAAACTTAAGTTTTTATGATGCTCCTATAGAGTTGCTGCCTGAAGATGAGGAAATATTTAGAAGACTTAACATTCCATGGCTTCCTAATGAGCTGCAAAGTACAACAAGAAATAAAGCATTTGATTCAGAGAAAGAAAATTTACAGAGAACTATAAAGCAGTATAAACATCAAGTAGAATATATGCAGGATACAAGTGATGGTTTGATTATGGCCAATAAAAGACTCATAGAAGACCTAGAAGAGGTGAATAATCACTACTAGGAACTAATTGCAGTCTCAAAAGAGGCATTAAAAAGAAAAAGACGCACAAAGTTACAGTTTACAGGGTTAAAACAGACCATCAGAGAGCTACAACAACAAAATGAAGAGCTTAATAGAAGAATGACAGAGATGGAAACAAAGCAGCTGAAAGGTAGGAGAAAGGCCCAAGCCTTAGAGGGGATAGCTTTGCTAGCAGAGGCTGCTAAAGATCTATGAGGCTTGTTAGCAAAATTAATTATTTGTTATGTTTTAAAGAATATTCTACTTTTGTAATTATTATTTTGATAAAACCATTTCGATGAGTAGGCTGAAAAGCAGTTAGGGTTTAGCCTTTAACTGAATTTAGAAAGATAGTATTAAGGGAGGTCACAAAGAGGACTAAGGGTTCGACTTTTGGCTGGCTAGAGGAGGTATCTTGACTTGTTGATAAGCTAAGTAATTGACACTCATGTGTATTTGATGAACTGATTATGAAACATATGCTCCATTTTACCCTTCAGTCTGTTCTTTGGCTTCATTTTTAGCTTGTTTAGCTACATAGTTGGTAATTTCATTGCTGGTTTATAGTTTTTATGCTTGTAGTGCTTGCCATTTGTGGATGAACTTCAATGTTATTTTCTATTGGATACATGGTTATTATGTTATGCATTTCAATTTTTCTTTACTTGTGATTTAGTTCATATTTGGGTTATGAATGTATTCCCTCTTGTCACCAAACTTCACAACCAGAAAACCTTTAAAAACCCTAAAAACCTAGTTTTGTTTGATTGAAATATTTGAGATTATGTTGGCTTGTTTTCTTGTAGTCTGGAAACAATTTCTGGCATAAACAGGTCCCATAACTGTGGGGACTTTAACCCTTGACCAATAGGAGGGTTACCCACAATTACTTGACATGACTTTCACATTATAGAAACTTCCCGATCGAAACATCGTGGCATGACAAGACTCAAATACATCCCAAAATAAACATTGGGTTACAATACATAAGAAATATGGATGAATACATTATGAAGTTACAAATACATCAACACTGTACGTGGGATGCAATGAGAATAATCGGATACAATACACGGGTTGTCAACATATAGAGTTGCGTATGTATGTGAGTTTCAGTGGAGATAGTCGCGTACAACAATCAACACATAGAAAATTAAAATGGCATGCTGGTCAAAGAGTAAATGCATCTCATGTCATGCCCATCTATAGTGTTTAGGAAAAATTCAATCCTATAGTGTCCTTTTGTGTACCAACATATGGAAAGTTGTCACTCGGACGGAGAAGTGCCATTTGGGTTGATAACACTTGGACTATCATCAATGATTAAAGTTCATAAATCTTGCATTCTAGGAATCCAGATATCTTGAAGAAATCTAATAAAGTGATATCACCAAAAAAGTATGTTGTCTCAAGGATAAGTTGTTTAGAGATTTGTGTCTGCCAGGTAATCACCAATTATTGCAACTACAACTATTTCCCCCCAAAAAAATTATTTTTAGGGTCCCCCCTTTTTGTTTTAGTATCTAGCCGGCCTAAGAATGTTTTATTTATAACAAGGTTTACCTAGGGCTGGTTGTTTTCTTTGAAAATAAGTCTTTTTGTATGCCCATATTGGATGCTTAGTTCACTAGCCTTCTGATATAGCAGATGCGCAGTCAACTAGATTTTCAATATGCCATCGGGAGCCTTCTAAGGTTTGACCCAGCATATTAGAATCTGTTCTGTTTGTGATCTTGGAGACAGTTTGCTGAGTTTCCGACAGTTTAGATTAAATCTTATCCTATGAATTGAGTTTTCGTTTGACTATCTTTTTCCGATGTTCGATCGAGTTGGTAATCCCGTCGAAGGATTTGGTAGTTCTGCCATCCGACGTTGCAGAGATTTGGTGCTAAGTCGATTCGAAGCTTCACAATGTTCCCATCGATACCGAAAGGCTAGTGCTTCCAACTTTCGATGTGACTTTCCCATCCGATGTACTAGGTAAATAGAGTTTTTCCCATCCGACGTTGTGGATTCTTTCAAAGTTATATGTCTGGTGGTGGGTTAATTTTCATTCCTGCCACGTTTAGTTATTCACTCCTGGTCAATTTTATAAAGCCGTAGAGCCCATATGACTTGTCACTTTCACCGTGGAAGCTATCCAGTCGATTACACGTAGCTGTCGAGCTCCTGTACGTTTTGTCTACCTGTGAAAGTCATCATCTGTCCAGGTCACCCACCACATCATATCCAAGTATGATTTTCTCATGTTTTGATATGCCCAACATTTTTGTCTTTTTTTTACTGCATGGATTTGATAGGGTTAGGTTTTTTCATGGGAGGGTTAAGGTTTTTATGCAATTTTTTTTTTCTTGCGGTAGGGTTTCTTTTACTTGGGGTTCAACCTGTTTTGTTTATGAGCGTTTTCATTTTGGCCGGTTGTTTTTTCCCCACCTAGCCTCTGTGCAGGCATGAGTGCACCATTGGCGTTTGTTTGGAAGGTTAGGGCACAGAGCAGATGAGCGTTTCACTATCTGCACCTCCCTATTCATTATGGCATCATTTTAAAATCTAATCCGCATGGCCGTATGTTTCCATGGGATACAGGAAAGCTACATAACTGATAGGGGTTCTAGGATTTTGTTTTGAGGAAGACAGCAGTGTAAGTTTTTTCCTTAGTTGAGATTCACCTATAGAATTTTCGAGAGGCTGAAAGAGGTTAGGGTTTGAGCTAGCAGAAGTTTAGTAGGATTAAGGGGTTTTGCGTTTCCTTTTTATTCAAAGTCTCTCATTCAGAAGGACCTCGGGTGTAAATAATATTTTTCAGTATGCATTTTGATGGAATGGTAAGATTCTGGTAGTTTTATTTTTTTCTCACTACACAGCCTGCTAAGGATAAATAGATTGAAATCATGTTGTATAATTGTTACAGGATAATTATCAACACAACAATATGCTACGAAAGCAGAAGAAGAAGGCCTAAGTAGCTAAGGATTAACCTGAAGTGGAGGTGATAACCAAAGTGGAAGTCATTTATGAAGACACTAAAGCTATTACTGCAGTTGAGCTAGAGTATAAATGGGGAGAGGTATATAGGATGATTTCAAACCAGAGTGTCCCAGATGTTGATTTCGACGATATGCCTATATATGCAAATATTGAGAAATCATCCCTTATGAAAGTGGCTACCAGACCTAAACGTTTTTCATGTTAAGAAGTGATAGGTTGGATTCTGCCTAGGGCAGATGTAACAAGGATGATACTGGCCAATACCGAGAAGCAGGGTTATCCTACATATAGCCCAGGTTATGTGTCTATGGCTTACAATTTACCAACACCACAAACCTGCTTGACTAAAAGTTGGTTAAAGGAGCTAAAGCTAGATACGGTGGATACAGTTAAGAATATGATGATCTTAGGAAAAAATTTCCATAGAAGGCCTTCTAGAGAGTACGAGACATCAACTCTCCGCACTCCATACAGATTCATTGCTTTGATGCTGAACTGAATTTTTGGGAGGGAAAATGGAAGAAGTTTTAAAATAGGTTGGGTACCATTTATATTTTTTATTGCTACCTAAGGTACAATTTTTAATTGGGCGAATATAGTGTCCAACAGTATGTCATCTTGTATAAGTGTAGCATTGGGAGGGGTGTCCCAGAAGAAGATAGAATTTTACATGAGTTCTATTTCGATTGATTGTATTCTATGTACTCGGCCTTTCCCAGCATTAAAGTGCCATTGGGATAAATACCGGGATCCTGTGTATGCAGCCTATAAATTATTCTGGGCCCACAAATATTACAGCCATTACAAGGAGATTTGTGAGAACTTCATCATGCCATTGTATACATTAATATTCTTGGCTGAATGTAATTGTATGTCAGATGAAGCCTTAGAAGTTGTGCAAAGGAACATAAACTATTATTTGACGGAATAAGGATTATATTTAAGAAAGTACGATGGTTCATGAGCCCCTTCTCTTCTACCGAAGTATGCCACGGACTATGTAATCCAAAAAGAGGCTGTGAGATAATTATACATTGATGGGATATGAAATTTCCTTTTTGAGCAAAATAAGGTGGTATATCCTACAGTTCCCTTTTTTGTAGGAAGTTACAAATTTTACAGGGTAAAAAATGTAGTAGAATTTGTTAAGGAGTTAGAGTGTTTTCACTTCAGTGAAATGAATTTCCATAGGAATGAATTTGAGGATAAAGTTGCAAATTATTGCACAGCAGCTAGAGTGTATTTCGAATATACAAATTTCTGGGATAGAGATGAAGAAATATTTCGGAATGCTCAAAACATGATAGGTTTGAGGAAAAGATTCAAGCAGAAGATAGCTACTGTGGGAGCAAAGGGTAAAGCAGTTGATAAACTTAAAAGGTAGGAAGAAGCTCATAGGTTAGCGCAAGAAGCAGGGAATTGGTTGCGAGCTAAAGAAGAAGAAAAGAAAAGGACAGCTGAAGAGGCTACAAAGAAGATAGAGGAAGAGAAGAAAAGAAAGGAGGAAGAAGAAATACTGAGAAGGCAAAAAGAAAGTGAAGGATTGAGATTAGAAGATGCAAATAAAGAAAAAGGGCAACTAGATAAGATAGTGGAAGGATAAAGAACATAAACACAAGAAGAACAAGACCCTATTGATCAAGGATAGGATCAGTTTGATATTGACACATTAGAGCCTGTTGTTCCTTCTAGTAGTATAGTAGGAGAAGGTTTAGTGTCAATATCTAGGGTTGAGTTAATTCCTTTCATTCCCACTGAATGGGAGGAGGTGCCAGATTTTAACACTTCTACGACAAGGAGAAAAAGAGGATGGTCAAAAGAACAGGAAAAAAGGTGAACGCTGGAGGTAAGACAAGAATGATGGTGACTGATAAGATAGTGGTTCATGGTAAACACAAAGATCCACGATTAATAGCGAGGGATGGGGTAGCTCTATCCCTAGCCACTAAAGATAATGTGGGAAGAATCATGACAGATATAGAATAGTCTCAGAAAAAGGTCTCACAGTTGAAAGAAAGTTTGAATAAAGAAAGGAGTGAAAGTTAGAGTTTGAAAAGGAAGTATGAGGATATGATCAGTGAATTTTAGGTATCAAAGGCAGAGTGTTAGACTCTACAGGTAGAGAAAGATACTTTGGTAATATCTGTAGGAAATATAGAAAAGGAATCTGAGGACACCTTGGTAGAGTTTGGGAAACTACAACAGAGATATCAGAGTTTGGAAGCCGAAAGAGATAATCATAGGCTATTAGTTGAAGAGTTGAATAAGGAAAAGAGAGAGTTAAAAGGTAAAGAGACAGATATGGAAGTACCATAGACCACTACATAAGGGAAAGCTAAGTTGTACGAAAGTTAGATAGTAGCCTTGGAGGAACAAAAGAATTCACTAGCAATTTCACTGAAGATGGATATGGAGAAGAAAGATGATATTGGTGATTTAAAGAAGCATGCTCTTACGCTTCGAAAGAAGATTCATCAAATGCAGCTGCAGATGGTGGAAGAAATATTTGAGGTTAAACAGATAGACATAAGATTAGAGGAAATTGTAAATACGACTTCTTATTCTTTGGATAGGACATAGGATATATTATAAGCTTTGGAGGGAAGGATGACATGGGTAGAAACAAATAAGGAACCTCCCGTAGATGTATCTGTTAAAGACCTGGAAATGATAAAACTAGAATATGAGTTGATTGAGTTTGCTACCAAAGCAGTAGAAGAACTAATAAAGACAGTGAGGAAGACGAAGAATGCCTATGCTGAATTCTGTAGGAGAGTGCTCCTAACTTACAATCGATGTCAGACCTCTGCTTCAAGGAGATTAGAAGTGCTGCCAGAGCATGAAATATTGTTGAAACAATTATAGGAACGATTCAATAAAGATGATTAGGCCATTCACCAAGTAAGGGAGTTATATGAAAAGGTACTTAAAATTGAAATAGCACATGGAGTTGTGAGTAGTCACTTGCTGGAAGACCAACTTCGCTTGATTCCTGCCAGGGTAGCGGGTGTAAAATCCAAGGATGCTAAGTATGAAATTACTATCAGATTTCTTGAACCTTCTAGTTTTGAGAACATAGTAGCAGATGCAAATGCATGGAGGAAGTTTATAAATGAGCAAGCTGGACCCTCTTAGTTGGAATGTCTAGCACTTTTGATAAATGATGTAATATATTGTATTTATCTTTTTGAATTCACAAGATAAAAGAAAAAATTTTGTAAAGGAAAGGTTAAGGGAAGCCCAAAAGGTAACGAGGGCAGCCCAAGATTTTTTGCTTTTTTGTATAACTATAGGAAAGATTTATGTCTCAAAGAGGACCTTTTTTCAAACTATTTTTGTGCAATGTTTGTTAGTTTTTCAACATTTAAGTTAGCATTATGTTAGGATCTTTTCACTGAGATAATAACAAGCACAGCAATAACATAAGCACATCACATGAGACAAGAGACACAAAGAGTTTTGATCGGGGAAACCATAAATGGAGAAAACCCCGCAACTTCCTCTAAGATAGTATCACCACAACATGTGAAACCCAAAACATTAATATGTACTCCCAACACAGCAGTAGCCTTCTGTCTTCTGTCAAGCCAAAGTATTTCCTTCTCCAATAGTGCGCCACACTTGAGAGAGCAAGTGATGTATTTCACAAGTGATAAATAGAGAGACTCTCACTCTCTATTTATATTCATCTGTTCACTTGAATTGCACTTTCACACATAGGATCGACCTAATATTACTTACCCGAGCCTACACCTTAATTAGTGTATAATAACTCAAGTGCCCAGAAACTGTGGGGACTTACCTAATGACTTGATATGACTTATTTACATTATTAATCCTCTCGATCGGAACATCGGGGCATGACCACATGACTCAAATACATAATAGAAACATCCCGGAATAAACATTGGGTTACAATACATAAGATACATAGAAGGATACATTCTAAAGTTACATATACATCAACACTCCCTCTTAACTAGGAAAGTATTCTTTCGACATGATTTTCAGCACTGGTCTTCTTCTCTATATCAACTGGATCATTTCATCTTCAAGTCATCTTTGTCTTCAAGTCATCTTCGTCTTCAAGTCATCTTCATCTTCAAGTCATCTGGATCTGGATCATCTCTAGTCATCATCATTGGATCTGGATCATCACTCGATCTGGATCATCATCACTGGACTGGATATGGATCATCTCTCGATCTGGATCATCTCTGCTGGATCTGGATCTGGATCATCTCTGCTGGATCTGGATCATCACTCGATCTGGATCTCTCGGAGTCATCATAACTGGATCTGGATCATAGCTCGATCTGGATCATCTCTGGTCATCATCATGTGTGTACTATCTCGTCATGGGAAGTTCTATAGATCCAGCCCATTTTCATGCTAGTTGTAGTCCTAGCCACCAGATAGGTCCTCACCCAACACTTACATCTGACCTGCTCGTCAGAAAGGCATGCCCAGCACTCACATCTGATCATGTAGTAAGCTACAATCACATCAGAAAGGCCCAGCACTCACATTCACCAGCATGATAGGACATCACATCACTAACATTTGTGAAATGGCTCTGCACTTATATCTGACCTACTCGTCAGAAGGGCACAATCCCATCTAGGCTGGAACCACATCCTGCCACATTGATGAAAGAACCCTGTTCTTTTCACCCAGGCTGGAACCACATCCACCACACTGATGGAAGACTTTCAACCAGGCTAGAACCACAACCAACACAATGATGAAAGAACTCTGTTCTTTCCACCAAGGTCGGAACCACATCCGTCACACTGAAGAAAGATTTCTGCACTTACATCTGACCTACTCGTTAGAAGGGCATGCACTCACATCTGACCTGGCAGGAACTGAATCCTGCACCCTCGTTAGAATGGCCCCCAGTCCCAGACTGAGCTACCTGGTAACTGACCAGGAACCTCCACTCTCCTGGAAAGTGATAGTTGCCCTTACATCTGTCCTACTCGACAGAATGGCCAGCACTCACATCTGTCATGGGAGGAACTTAATCCTTTAGCCATGACCAGAATGGCTCAGCCCTTACATCTGACATGCTCATCAGAATGGCTCTCTCAGTCCCTGACTGAGTATTCCTGGTAACTGACCAGGTGCCTCCATTCCCATAATGGCAGTTAACACTCATATCTGACATGGAAGGAACTGAATCCTCTCACCATGACAGAATGGCTCAGCCCTTACATCTGACCTGCTCGTCAGAATGGCTTTGGATCTCTAGCACTCATATTTGACATGGAAGGAACTAAATCCTCTCACCATGACAGAATGGCTCAGCCCTTACATCTGACCTGCTCGTTAGAATGGCTTTGGGACTCATCACTTTTCCTTGGAGGGAACCTCGATCTGGAGAACACCAAGTCTCTCTCTAAAGTACTTGAACTTCAGCCTAGCCAATGGCTTCATCTATACATCAGCTATCTGTTCCTCTGTTGCAACATACTGGAGCTTCACTGCTCCTCTCTGCACCATATCCTTGATATAGTGATACTTGATCTCAATATGCTTCGACTTGTCATGGAACACTGGATTCTCTGACAACTTCACACAACTCTGGTTGTCACAATGTATACAAGTAGCATCCAACTGGAGATCAAATATATCAAACAGTAGCTTCCGCAGCCATACTGCCTCACAACTAACTGAACAAGCTGCGACATACTCTGCTTTAGCTGTACTCAGTGCCACACAGGATTGATTCCTGCTAAACCAAGAGATCACACCTGATCCCATACTAAAGCAACATCCTGAAGTACTCTTCCTGTCGATGGCACTACCTTCCCAATCTGAATCAACATAACCCACCAGGTTAATCTTCTGATTCGCATCGTACTTGATCCCATAATCAATTGTACCCTTCAGGTACCTCAGAATATGCTTTGCAGCAATCAAGTGAACACTTCTCGGATCTGTCAAGTACAGGCTCAAGGTGTTCACAGCAAAACAAATGTCTGGTCTCGTGTTTGTTAGGTACATCAATGACCCAATCATCTGATGATACATCGTAGCATCAACTGACTCTGATGAAGCATCACTCAATAGCTTCAGGTTTGATGCCATAGGTGTGGTCATGCAGTCCATCATCCGGAATCTCTTCAGGATATCTACTGCATACTTCCCTTGTCCAAGGAATATCCCATCTGTACTCTGCCACACCTCCATGCCTAGAACAATAGTGCATCGACACATAATAGGAGCATCACTGGTCTTCTGTCTTCAACCTTGAAGAAAAGGTTGAAATCCACTTTACTCTTAGTAAATACTAGAATCATCAGTAATCTACCCATCCTGTCGTACCATGTCGAACCTCAGGATCTTTTGCAATCACTCCCTCTGAAGTGGAGCATCATACTCCCTCTGTCTTTCGTACTCTATGCACTGAAACATTCTGTACTGGAGTGACAAGTAGTATACATCTAGGATCACTGGATACTAAGATCCTCTATCTTGAACTTCTTCAAAAGTTCATCTTGCACCCATCTGTGAGCTTGTCATCCTCTATCAACCTTGTAGCAAAGGTTAAGATATTCATCAAGCTCATCATGTATGTGTTATCCCATGGGTGTCTTCTGAACTCGTACAAGGCCTTCTTTCATTTGCACACATGATTATGCATGTCATGTGACTTCACTTCTATTAGCTGTAAATGTTTCTTTGTAGACTATGCCTTCTCTTCATGAGAATCCTCATGCTACAAATCTTGCTTTGTATCCCACGATGTTTCCATCTATTGCATGATGGAACTATGAACTTCTCTTCAGGTCTCGATACTATGCCCAGACATCATTCTTCTTGAAATGATATTCCCTTTCTTCTTGGTGGCTGGAAGGTTCTGCATCAATGATGTCACTGCACTCGTCATATTATTATTTGTCTTTGAACTGTCATCACTTGTTCTTCGGAACAAGTCTTCATTCTTATTTGCTTCTAGGCGATTATGTATGCGATATTTCCTACAAGTCAAATGCAATTGTATGGTTAGAAAAATTTCATAAGGAATATTTATACTGGCAAACACTTATGCATAAATATATGATCATGCAACTACTTTAGCCAATACAACATTCATCCATATCTCATTGAAACTTTCTAGATGCCTTCCATCTCTACCAGGACAACATTGAGATTGTGCACTAATCCAATATGTCAGCAAAGAGGTTTCATTCTAGATAAGTAGCAATGGAGAATTTGTATAGCCCCATGAGATACTTACCCATCAAATGCATATTAGTAGTATACTGTCATTAATGCAAACATCCTATCATGCATAATACAATAATTGAATATAAACAAATGCATAACAAAATAATATCATGAAATGACAATTGAATACTTATATTTATTTGTTTCGAGGGTAGACTCCTTCTTGAGCCTTCAGCTTCATCATCTTCTTCATTCATAATCACATCGTTTCTTATCCAAATGCTGAGTTGGATAAGAGGTTCTTCAAGATTTGATTTCTTCATATTCCTCATTTCTTGAGGGAT
>LPNX010980874.1:5310-26340 GCA_001517045.1 Pseudotsuga menziesii | reverse complement strand
TTGATTAGTATTCACAACTTTTAACGGTGCAGCCTCAGCCCAACGAGTGAAATAATCAGTTGCAGTTATTATATACTTGTGTTGCATTGATGAGGGAGGATTTATTGGACCTACTATATTGATACCCCACTGCTGAAAGGGTCTTTCAGCTGAAATAGGTTGTAAAGGGAAAGCAGATTTTTTAACCCTTCCTACGGCAAGTTGACACTCTTGACACTTTCTGACGAAAGTGTAAGAATCTCGAAACAAGGTAGGCCAATAATAACCAACCCTAAGAATTTTATGAGCTGTCGTCTCTCCACCGAAATGACCTCCTGCTGGTCCGGAATGCAATTCTTTCAGAATTGTTTCTGTTTCATCTTTATCTAAACACCGAAGGTATACTACGTCTGAATTTTTTCGAAAGAGGATATTATCTATTAATAAGTATGGAGCATACTTCAATCTGAGGGCTCTTTTCTTTTTCGGGTCTAAGTAATCAGGGACAATCCATGTTTCCAGAAGTACTCATATGTCTGTGTACCAGGAATCTTGAGGTGGTGGATAAAAAAAAAATTCTCTGGTAAGTAAATCTTCACCAATGACAATTTCAGTTTTATCATCAGGCAAATGAGCAGCTTCAGCAGCTAATTTACACAACCCTTGTCCTTTAATTATCGTTGATGGTTTGATTTCTAAGTCATATTCTTGAAGAGCTGTCATCCAAGGTGCCCTTTTTTCTCCTAAATCTTTTTGTATCAACAAATTTCTAACTGAAGAATAAGGGACAATCACTTTTGTTTTGGATTTCAACAAGTAAGGACGAAAATGTTTTACAGCTTTAAATACGGCAAAAGCTTGTTTATCCACTTCATGATAGTTGAGTTCAGCACCTTTGAAATTTGAACTCATGAATGAAATTGGAACTTCATTATTTTGTTGATTCAATTGAGTTAAAATTGCTGCATATGCAATATCAGAAGCAAAGGTGTATAATATAAAATCCTTGTTAAAATCTGGACTTAGAAGACTAGGAGCTTCTGAAATAGCTTCCAAAATTTTCTGAAAGGATTCTTTTTCAGTTTGTCCCCAATTAAATATAGCATCTTTTTTAATCATTTTCTGCAAAGGACGAATGATCTCTGAAAAACTAGGAATGAATCTCCTAACAAAGTTAATTTTCCCTAAGAATGACTGCATTCCTTTCTTGCTGGAAGGAAAAGTAATCTTTGAAATAGCTTGTGTTCTTTCAGGATCAATCATGATTTCGTGTTTCGAGACTACACATCCTAACAGGATGCCTTCTGAAACAGCAAATATTGTTTTCTTAGGATTTAAGGATATTCTGAATTTTCTACATCATTCAAACACTTTTTTCAAATGGTTAAGATGATCAGGCCGATGTTTAGAGTAGACAGTAACGTCATCCAAATAGACAACGACTGAATGACTGGTTAAGCCTCTAAAAGCAATATCCATTGCTCGTTGAAATGTTGCTCCCACATTGATTAACCCAAAGGGCATCTTACGGTATGCATACGTTCCCCATGGAGTTCTAAAAGTTGTTTTCAGTTGATCATCTGGGGAGACTAGTATTTGGTTGTATCCTGAGAAACCATCAAGGAGAGACAGTATCTCAGACCCAGACACTTTCTGAAGAATTTGTTCCATGGGAGGAACAGGGTAATTATCTTTTTCAGAAGCTTTATTTAAATTTCTAAAATCCACACATAACCTAATATCCCCATTTTTCTTCCTAACTGGAACTAAGTTTGCTACCCATTGAGTATGTCTAATAGGAAAAATGATCTTGGCAGCTAACAATTTATTCAATTCTTTTTTAATTGTTGGTTCTAATGATGGGTGATATTTTCTTAACTTCTGCTGAAAAGGCTTTGATTCTTGTTTAATTGGATTTATATGTTGCATGACTTGAGTATTGAATGTTTTTAGGTCATCATATGTCCATGCAAATATATCTTTAAACTCCTTAAATAGTTTTATGAAAGCTGTTTTTTCTACAGGATTACAATCTATTCCTAGATTTATAGTTTGGGGATTTGATTCTGTTCCTAAATTGATGGTTTCATATTTCATCCGAGAACTGTTTGTTTTACAATTAGGAACAAACTTAAACTTATCCTGCAGATCAAAAAACTTCTCTAATCTTTATACTGAATTGGGAACTGGTTTTACCTGTTCGAAAGCTTTTTCAACTGAACAGAAATCGTTTATTACCGAAAAATCCCGCAAATTATCATCATGAGTGACTTCATCTATTGATGAATCTTTAAAAATATCCTCGTTTGTTAGAAAATGCAATACCTGCGTATCATTGTCAAACACACGCCAGTTAAAAATATTATCTGGTATGGAAGGCCTAAAAATCAATTCAACAGAAAAGAAATCTGGTGTAAGATTTTCTGAAGGAATTAACTTAGATGCTACATTTGCCAATAAATCTGCTTCTTGATTTTGATTTCTAGGAACAGAATTTATGTTAAATGCATCAAAATGTGTAATCAGATTCCATACCTCTTTCTGATAGCTCTGTAAATGCTCAGATAAACAGTGAATGGAATTACGAACCTGTCTAACTATGATATCGGAATCGCCATAAACAATTATCTCTTTGATGCCCAAATCCATTGCCTTTTTCAAACCTTGTATTAATGCTTCATATTCAACTGTGTTATTTGTACAACTAAATTCCATTCTACAAGCCATACAGGTTTTATTACCTTGAGGATCTATCAATAAACAGCCAGCTCCTGCTCCTTCTTTAGATTTTGCACCATCAAATTATAAAGTCCAAATAGAACTATGTGCAATTACTTTGCTCTCTATGATATTTACAATATTTACATTATTTACATCACTGATGGTTTCTTTGAGTGAATGATTAGGAGAAACAGATGTTATATTACAAATTTCAGATTGCTGATTATTTTCAAACAGAGTGGAATTTTCAGCTTTGAAATTCCCAAATCCTAATTCATACATGTAATTTCCCATAATAGAATCAGAAAATAACACAGGTTCACTAGGATCATGCAGTTCTGTAACAGTATGTTTCATATACCGTTCTCTATGTATTTTTATCTGATTTGATTTTCCGTTCTTAGGTAACCACAACGTTGACCAATCAGTGGCAAAGAAACCGTTAAGCTGTTGAGACCAATCTCTACTTAAGAACAATCCATATGCATCTGGAATATCAGCAACAACAATATCTATGATTTGATAAACTGAAGGGTTACAAGCAATTCTAACTAAGACATCCTTCATTTCTCCAACAACCTTTACATTTGTTCTATCTAATTCAGTTATTTGTGAATTAGATGGAACAAATTTTCCATTCAATTTCTTACATACAGATAAAGGCATAACATTAGATGATGCTCCTGAATCTACCATGCAGTTGTGAACATTCCTATTGAAAATTTCAAAGGTAAGTAAAAATGGAGGTGTTGTTGATTTAGAATTTTTACCTATCAATGAAGCTTTGTCAGCTACTGCTTTTCCTTTTTCAGTTATTGTCGGATCATTGTTAGAACTGTTTGCAGCAATGTTTTGTTTTGCAGTAGGAACAATTGAACTCACTGCAGGATTTATAATATGACTATTAGGCATTGGGTAGATTTGAAGAAGATTGTACATACTAATGTTTGCACGTGTCTTCTTTAAATCTTCGATTATGTCATATTGTAGATCCAACTTTGGAGCATGTTGAACAGTTTGAGTACCCTTAGTGGGTAGAGTTTGCTTGCCATATTGAGTTTGTTTGTTTGGTTGTGAATTATCAGTATTTGAGCTCGAAGCACCTGGAGTGTTTGTAGTTGCTTTACTACGAGTATTATATGGATGTTTTCCTGAAGGTGGGTTTCTATTTTCATGTTCTTTCACAACACTATCCCAGAAATGACCGTTAACTTGTTGAGGTTCTTCTGATTATTCATCATTTTCTGATTCCTCTTCTTCTTCGTTTTCATTCATCTCTTGATTAGGAGTTTCAGACAAAGATAGAACAGCTCAAATTGTGTTAAAGATTTCTTCATTAGCAGCTACGTCAGGAGGTGTATTTTTATTATTTGTGTTTGGGTTTTGTCTAAATTGATTTCTGAAATAACCCTAGAAGGAGAAGCTTCAGAGTTAGTCTTTTTTAACCCTATAACTTCATTGGTTAATGTTCGAATAGTGTTCTGTAACTGTTCTACATCGAATGCTTTATCTTTATCTGAACTAGACTTTTCTGTTTTTCTTCGAGGAAAAGAATCAGATTTCCCACTTTTATCTGGTTCATAAGACATGAAATCTTTTTCTACTTTAATTGCTTCCTCAAATGTTTCTATCAGTGTTGTTTTTCCAGCTCTTTTCACAAACATCCCGGAATTCCCAGGTAAGGCTGATGTATAATTTTCAATAATTATATCTTCCGGAGGTTGAGAAGCAACTGGAATTTTATTTTTTAAAGTTAGAAACCTTTGATTGAAATCTTTGATTCTTTCTTCAGGCTCCATTTTAATTCTAGATAACTCTAGGGCTAAAAGAGCAGGTGTTTTATCTTCCCCGAATTTATCTAGAAAAGATTTATTAAATTCCTCCCAATTTGTAATAGATCCTTGTACTAATGAAAAGTACCAGGTAGAAGCTCTTCCTTCAAAGGTGAGAGGAAACAAGTGACAAACAACATCTTCATGCTGAACATTCAAAGTTTGAACAGCCAACATGAATTTATCAATATGCACCTCTGCAGGTTCTTTGTCATCTGGGTTAAACTTAGGAAGAATTTTATCTGAATGTTTTGGCAATGGGTGCTGTACCCCAGGAACTGCTACAGCAGCTGCCCTTAACCAAGGGAGCTGTGGATTAGGTGGAGGGGGTGGAGGATTACCTCCTCCTCCTACATTTCCTGCCATGGGACTTCCTTGAGAGCTAGAAGAACTTCCTGAGTTGGAAGGTCTTGGACTATCAGGTGGAGACTCAGGAGGAGAAGGTGGTTGATTAGAACCACTTCCTACAATTAGTCTTCTAGCAGCATTGGTTTGTGTAATTTGTCTTTGATGTCTTTCAACTTGATGATGAGGAGTACTACCAGTTATCTCCAAATATTCCGTAACTATGGTCAATTGTGGATTGTGTTGCTGTTGTCTAGGAAGACCATAATCTATTGGAGAAATACCTAACTGATTAGCGTAAGCTCTAGTAAGGATATGTCTGGATTCTTCTAGAGTTTGAGCACTTTGTGCGGGAATAAAGGGAGAAGTAATAGGATCACGTTCAAGGATATTCCTAACAGCCTCTATAAAAGGTGATCTATTGACTTCTGGATATTGTTGGCTGGTTGGAAATGTTTCATTAGTTTCACCTGCCATCACGGACGTTCAAGCCCTCCTTCTAGCGCCATTTGTTGGCCTGATTTTATGAATCAGAGCCAATAAGGAGGTTTTGTCCACACAATCAGCTTAGAGCAGCGTCCGGTATGTTTGGTTTAACAAAACCTCGCAGGTTATGGTCCTGCTACCAGCTAGTTTGTCTCTTAAGGAGAACTTAAAACCAGCAAAATCTAACCTATTCTAATATCTATCCTACCTAAATACCTAAAATATCCTAAGGTTGCTTTCTTAAGGAAAGACTTCGATTTTTTGGGAAGTTTTCTAAATATGAAAACTTACTTATAGTATGCAGAATGATTAAACAGTGCTAATTAAAAAATAAAATAAAATAAAATTTAAAACTAATTAATCTATCTATCCTATTTAACCCTATCTCAGCTGAGAGCAATTTTAAGACTATATTAATTATTAATTAATAACAAAAAACTGAAGTATGATCTAAACAAACATATTTAAATCATAACAAAAGTTACTCTGCTATGTAATAATAGAAATGAAAGTTAACCTATAAACACACAGTCAACTTCAACTTCCAAAACTGATTAATAATTAACTTTCAAGACAGTCATTTGAATTTAAAATAATGCTTATTTAAAATTCACTGTTAACATACAAATGAAATTTTAAATAAACAGAAAAGTATATCATTAAAACTGATGTTTATAGTGAACACACTAATAAACAAAACCATAATGAAATATTTATTCAACAACTAACTTGAGATGATAAAGTGAGAAAAATATTTAAACATCAATGTGTCACGGCACACAGAGTTCATATATAAACAGAAGACAACAAACTGAAATATATGTATATATATATAAATCCAAAAAATGAAATACCAGTCACAGTATCATTTGCAGATGTCCAGTATCATTCACATGAAAGCTTCAGCTTCAAGTATGATGTAGTACTAGTAAAAATATATTTCAAATGAGTTTTCTTCATACACCCCATCCCTCCCCGAGTTCATCAAAACTCTTCACTTATATACTACTAAGAGTCGGTTTTTTGCTATAAAAGTTGCTTGCTACATTATAGGGACTATTTAATCAAAAGGGCATCTAATTACACCTATTACTAGAAATAGAAATCGACTAGCCTGAGTCGAGGTATCTCAGAAAGTTCTTGACCATTGATAAAACTCCATCTTGTAACAAATCAGCCACATCTCTATGCCATCGTATAACCACGTCCTGTATTTCTGGAAAAGGGCGATGATGAAACTTCCTGCATTAAATTCAATCAACGCATCATATTAAAATCAATTTAACACAGCTAATAGAAATACTTTAAAAATTATAAATGCATGCCTATTAAATCTCCGATTTTACAGGCATGCAAAATCGAAATAATCATTACCTGTTATGCTGTGACATAAGAGAAGAGAAAACTATTAAGCCTCATTATGAAGAGCGACTATTCTTCTAGCTTCGGCTAGTTTAGCCTTCAGCCTGATAATTTTAACATTTTGTTTTTCAATTCGTTCCAGTAGCAGCTGATTTGTATTTAATATCGATTTCTTGGATTTCTTGTATTGATTCTTCTTCATGTTCACCTTTTTCCACCTATCAATCCATTCTAGCAATTCTTTCCTGAAATTTTTGTTTTCTTCCTCCAATAAGGCTGTACTTGATAGACACTATTTAAGCTTCCCTTTAAACTCTGCGATTTTATCTTGATAAACATTACCTAATACCTGTTGCAGAGTTTCGTCTTCTTTAGTTACATGAGGAGAACGAGGACTGTCACAATTCTGATTGTGTAACAGTTCAAGATCTACAGTGTTAATGTTTATTTCTGGTTGATTGCCCTCGACCTCACCTGATTGCACATCACTTCCCTGCGCAGTAGCAGAATTCCCTACATCCATTGTGTTAGGGACAGACATCGGAATATCATCCTCAATACTTACAACTGTAGGTTCAGTAGCTGTAGATTTGGAAGTCTGTTGATCGGACCTATATCCTGGAATCGAATGAAGATTATGCATGCTCCTAGTGACTCTACGTGAAAACGATAAGTTTTCAAAATTCAACCCTTCCTTGTCACAACAAACCTAAGCCAAATGGTTCAACTTATGCATAGAATCTTTATCACATTCATCAGGTTTATTAATTTCACCTTCGGCTAATCCATCTTTTAGTTTTGCAGGGTTGCCATTATTCTTACCAGGTTCGGGTTTATCCAATATTTCCCTAGAATCGCAAGGAACTGAAACCCTATCATCATTTTCATTAATTTCATTATCTATGGGCATGTTTACGACCTCTGGTTCCTTAACCTCTGAGCTATTAACCTCAGGATTTATGGCCTTTCGTCTTCTACGAGTTCGAGGAGATGGATTGGGCCAATACTGTGTCGGTCCCAATTGACAATCAACTAGAAACTTATCCTTTGACACACCTTTAGCAGTTAATTGGAATTGCAGTAAAATTTTTATCAATCCATGATGACACAGACTACTGTCAGGGTTATTGAAATTCCTAACAAATTGTGACATTTTCTTAAGACTTTGCCAAAGATAGAAGGGCAAATTAAGTTTACAACCCTTTACTACTAACAGCAACCGTAAATGATACAAGTGCAAATGGGAATAGCGTCCATAGCATGTCACGTACCTTACTAAGATTTCATAGTAAACTCTCCATTCGGGCTTTAGAAATTTCACAGGTACGCCTATCCTCAGCTTCGTTTTATCTGGTAATGGCATTAACAAAGCCATACACTTCTTCTTGTTGACCATCGTGCCTTTAAACCAACGTTCCCCAACCTGTGGAAGTTTCGTGGCTTCAGCAATTTTATCTTCGTTGATAACGAATTCGAAACCCGCAATTCGCACCCTGTCATCTTCAAAACTCATTGCGAACATCTTAGTAATTTCCACATGGTGACCATCAAAACACCTAAAGAAATTTACCCATCCCATTTTCTCAAATCTCTTGGCAGCTTCCTGGTTAGCTTCAATAAGTTCAAACCCTGAAATCTCAAAACGATTCAGAGGAGACATGGTTTCTCCAGCACTTTCTGGGCTCCGTCGCGAAATGAATGGGGAAGTGAAAAAAGAGGGAATAGGTATCCATACACACGACATGATGGATAATCTTCACATGCTTCAAATCTAATCGGAGATCTAATCTCTGAACCTGCCATCTTAGCGGGATTTCAAACAGTGATAAATGTTACAACTCTCACACTACACCATGATTTATGCCAGTTTATCTATGTTTGACCACGCCTGTTAGTGATAACAACTTAAATTGGAGAACCAGCGATATGAAGACTGATAGGATCATCATTGCAACCATTGATTATTGATAGTGGTTCATAATTAATAGGTACAACGGTGTAATTTGAAATGACTATTAGCATTTAACACTGTCAACACGATATTACCATATGCATACAACTGTCGACTCTGTCAAGGGGTGAAAGCCACGTTTTAATACCAACTCATCGATCCAAATGAGTGATCGCTTATCGATTTGACAATTGGTTTATTGCATGGCCAGCTAATCCAAACAATCAACCTTATTTTATCATGTTACGTAGTGGTATGAAGACTAATAAATCACACTCTAATGTTATGATGCATTGATAAAATGTCTATACTATATATTTACAAAACCAAGTTTAAACCCTTTAAACATCCTATCGACACATATATATCATCATACAGGATATTTATCATAAGTAAAAGTTTCCTATACAAACATCATATATCCATTAACTATGATATTTACAAAGTTCATAATAGGGTATTACATATGATGTTAACTTTCAAAATTCTCTTAGTCTTAGGACTAATGATACCCTATTTAACATATAATGTGTTTTATGAAATTTCTCTTGGCACAAATCCCTTAAGTCACATAAATTCATTTTGATGATTTCAATAACTTAATGAAAATTTACGAAACTTATCAAACAGTAAAAAGCCAAGTTTTATGATCAAATTTATTTCAGCTCTAAAATCATTAAATCACTTTCCTTTGATTGAGAGTACCTTCAGAATCAAAGATTCTGAAGGTCCTCTTTCATAATTTTTTAAATTGATAAATCACATAAAGAGCTGATCTCTCTTCATTTTGTCAAGAAAGGAAGAGGTTGTTGCTAGCTGCCAACATGACATAGATGATGATATGCCAGATATGATGGCATGTCAAAGGTGTTCATGAATGACAAAGGAATAACCAATAAATATGGTAGTAGGAGGAGTTCAGTAATAAACAAAGGAATAACCAAGGATATGATGGCAGAACAAAGGTAGTGATGAAATAGATGATGATATGCCAAATATGATGGCATGGAATGGCATAGTTGATGATGTGGCATGAAGTTGAAATCATTGTTTCATTATGACATCATTTTGGAGAAATGTGGCAAATTGGTGAAAATCAGGAAATTGACTAAGTATGGAATAAATAGTCAAAACTGGTCTAAGAAGGTCTCAGAAAGATGCCCACACTAAATCATGGGTTAGAGTAAATTCCCACAGTGCATATGGGTCTTCTAGATGGGTGTTTTGTATGCCTGACCATGTTTTCATATTGTCTCGGAAGAATATGAAGGAAAAGTTATGGACCTGCCAAAACATTAGAGGAAATTTCAACTCAAAATGGGCCTCCTAAGGAAAATTAATAAAATAATAGTTAAAATAATAAAATAATATTTATTAATTTTGGAGGAAGAAAAGAAAAAACTACTTTTTTTTGTTTGTATTTTCGACATATCTCCCTGTATTTTTACTCAAATTTCAATCGAGAGAGCTTGTTGGATGAAAAATTAAATTCCACATCCAACGAGTACCCACTTGGCATACTTTTGATGAGCCCCACTACCCCAAAAACAAGAAATACCTAAAAAACATGATGATGATGTCATCATCACTTTTTTTCAGGTATTTCTTGTTTTTGGGGTAGAGGGGCCCATAAAAAGTATGGCAAGTGGGTACTCTTTGGATGCAGAATTTAAATCTGCATCCAACAAGCTCTCCCGATCGAAATTTGAGTAAAAACACAGGGAGATATGTCGAAAATACGAACAAAAAAGTAGTTTTTTTAATGATACATATCCCCAAATTTATATTAAAAAAATGTTTAAGAGGTGCTCCCTTTTTGAATTTTCAAGAATTTTGATTGGCTAATACATGATGACATGGAATTTGTATTATTTTTGGAAGGCCAATTTTAAATTGAAATTTCCTCTAATCCAATGTTTTAGGCGTATTGGACCAAATTAAGATAATTGGTTAAGTCTTAGAAAAGGAGATTGAGAAGCCATTTTGAAATACTTGTCAGAGGCTATGTGTTTGTTAGTAATAAATGTTATATGGTCTTTTTCACTATTGAAATGGTTTTCTAGCCTTGCTCTTGGTTTTCCTTATGGTGATCAGATAAGGAAAATATCAGTCTACCAAAATGTAGAAAATGTACCTTAGGTACTAAAGATAGGAATTTGACCAAATGTCAAATTCATATGGTTGAAAAAGGCATCAGAAGATCTACGCATGTTTCCTAGTGAACTGGCTACCCAACCATGAAGTGAGATTATGACTTGGCTCTCACACATGCGAATTATCAACCCGCCAAAACCAAGAAAATGTTAGTTTGCATGTTGAGATTAAAAATGGCTAAGTGTTAAAAAAAAGTAAAGTGAAGGTCCAAAAATACACATTAGGTTGTATATCGACGGAAAGAAGTGAACCCACAAAGAAATCAATGTTTCATAAGAAAAGTGAAAGGCGAAAAGCAGAAGACGAGAAATCAAGGTCTAGAGTATTCTGGGTTTCTGCAACCCCAGGTCCAAAAGGCGGAAAGCGGAAGGAAAAAAGTAGGAGGAGGAGAATTAGAAAAAATATGTGGGAAATGTCACAGTTTCACATTTTGCATCCCGCAATCTGGAATATCGATGGTCAGAAAGACATCCATGAAATATCGACGACGTAGAAAGATTAGTGCGGAAAATAGACGGCAGAGAATTGCAAAAGCAATGTTTGAGTTTTTTAGAACCCACCTTATGCATAACGCGATATGGAATCTCAATGGTAAAGAGACATACATAAAAGATCAATGGTGTGGAATGGTTGAGGTGGAAACCTAAGTGCAGAGAGACAGTGAGAAATGTCATAGTTAGGGGAGCCACAATCTCGGAGATCAACGATCACAAAGAGATTGAAGGAGATCAACTATGTGGAACGGTTGAGGTGGAAAGCTAAGTGTAGAAAGACATTTTGAGAAATTTCACAATTCTCCAATCCGCATTCCACATCCTACCTTACATCTACAATCAGGAAGAAGCCTGGTATAAGATCAATGGCTCAGGATGGTTGCGGAGATGGTGAATGTGGAAGGTCACAACTAGAAGACTAAACAACAAATTGATTAACAGGGAATGAGCTTAGTTGTTTTGAAAATGAATGATTGAAGAATTAAATGGTGCAATGGTGAAGAGATGTGTCTACAGGAAACATGAAGGTATTTATTCACGGAGGGATGAGTGAGAGAAATTGTCGCTTGGGTCTATATCATAAAACCAGAAGTAGAGACTAGTGGGTGTGACAGAGATTGAAGGGTAGAGAAATATGAAAGATTAATGAAAACATATTAGGGTGGCATTAGGGAAGGAATTAAACCTGCAGGGGGTTGTAGCCTCCTTCCAGTTGTAGCTGGTAAATAGGGCGTATCAGCATCTTGTCAATTATGGCTGAAAAAAACAGGGAGTCATAGCCTCCTTCCAGTGGTAGCTGGTAAATAGGGTGTCATAGCATCCTTTCAGTAGCAGCCAATAAAGCAAGGGTTCATAGCCTCCTTCCAGTAGTTGCTAGTAAAAAGAGTGTGATACCATCCTTGTCTGTAGGAGCAGGAAAAACTATTTGCAAATAACAACTTTGCAGTAATAGGAAGTATTGGTGGTTTACCAAATTGGGGTTCCACGATAAAAATATGTGTTTTGTGTATCTTGTTGATTATATGTTTTGATTAAAGTTTAATAAGTGGTTAAAATAGTAAAAATATAACAATAATGATTCAACCCTCCCTCTCAGTATTGACCAATATTCCAACAATTGGTATCAGAGCGGGTTCTTTCATCATAGTTTAACCACTGGAAGGTAGATCCTATTTAAAACCACTATGGATCAACGAGAAGGTTTAGCCTCCAATAGAGCTCCAACACTTAATAAAGGAGAATATGAAGTATGGAGAAAAAGAACAAGTGTATACTTATAGTCACTAGGATGTGGTGTCTATAATGCAGTTATCTATGATTACATCCTACCAAAAAGAGTAAGGAATACATCTCAGAAAGAGTCCAAGAAAAACAACTCAAGGGAAATAGAGGCCATACTTGATGGATTAACTCAACCCATCAAAGAGAAGATATGGAAATGTATCTTAGCTAAGGAAATCTGGGTCAAATTGGAGAAACTTTACTCAGTTGAAAAAAGAGGAGAAGCAAAACCTTCTATCCTTGAGGTTGATAGTGAAGATGAAGAAAATATTTTCATGGGGACAATAACTTCAAAATATTATTCAGATATGGAAGGAGAGGCGGACCTAAAGGAAGAAGTTATAAGTTCCCTTAAAAAATTAAGAAAGTGCAGGATGAAGAACAATTCTTTGAAAGAAAAATTGTCAAAGTATCAAGAAGAGAAGAGGTCAAAAGAAGAGGAAGACAATACCCTCCAAGAAGAGCTACACAATTCAAGGCAACAAATGATGGCTAGCATGGAAGTGGACAAGAACCTAAAACTAGAAATTGCTAAATTCAAGGAAGAAATAAATAAGATAAAAGATTAGCAGAATGTTAATATGAAGTTCAAGGAAATTACTGAAGCTCTTAATAAAATCCTCAGCTTACAAAGATCCCCCAGGGATAAAATAGGTCTTGGATTTAATCATAAATAATCAAGCTCCATCACTCAAGAAGATGTTGGAAAGATTAAAAGTCGGGATGGTGTTTCTAAAGAAATATCCATGCAACAGAAGAATCACAAGGAAATGAAGTCCAGTCATCATAATTCTGATCATCCTCCCATGATGAAAAATTTCAAAAGACATGCCAATGAAAAGAGTCATTACAAACAGAAAAACCAGATATTATCCAAACATACATTCTATGGATATTGTCATTGTTGTCACAAGTTTGGTCACAAGGCTGATGATTGTAGAATCAGAGAATAAGATCAAGGTCTGAAAAGGAAAGAAGACACTAACATCGCAAATGGAAAAAGACTTATTATATGTTTCATATGACACAATATTGGACACTTTGCAAAACATTGCAAGAATAGTACATGCAGACCTTCCAAGGAAACTTAGAAAAAGGTACGGAAGATGAAAACCAAGAAACAAATAAATGAAAAACTAGTAAGAAGAGTACCTCAGGGAAAGATGTGGAGAAGAAAGGAAGAATCCAAAGATATAGAAGAAATAAAGATTTCAACCATCAATGAGGTCTCCAAAGATGCAGATGAGCATAATAGTGCCATAAATAAGGATGACATCCATTATGAGGAAAAGTAAGATGGAGATATAAAAGAATGTAGTGATGATTGTGGGATCCTTTTCTAAAAATATCTTTCATGATTTAAAGAGAGCCCTGAAAATAACATTAGAAGGGATCATATACTTAGGAGGGGTTAAAGTTGGAAAATTCAAATTGATATCTAAGAAAAAATTCAATTAGTATCTAATGTTAAAGTATAATGAAATATATTTTCCTCAAAGGAAATAGATGATCAAGGTTAAATGGTAAGATTGGTGTATGGTTGACATAGAGAAAGTGCAAGACCTATGAAGTAACATGAGAACAACAAAATGTGTGATTCATGAAGACCATGAAGTCTGCAATCCAATAGAAGATAAATATTTTATGCTCACTTAGAACTTGAAGTCATGACACATAAAAATTGTTGACAGTGAAAGAAAACTCAAGCAAGGCCAATCAAAGATGTATCGGGCCTAAGGAGATCAGAACACAAGTTCTGAGAAAAATTTATATGTACAGTTTCATTGGGTGAACGAAAAAGCCTATTTTGGCATAATATCTGTATGAATGTGTGATTTCACAAGCATATGAATGAATGATTGATTAAATATCTATTAATAGTTGATAAGCTTGTGTATGAATTCAGGGATTCTGAGAGTGAAAGAAAGTTGAATAAATTGATCGATTCTCTGATCAATTGAAGGAGGAATTAGCTTTACAATGATTGAGATTTCTTAAGTGAAAATGTTCAAAATAACCTTGTTGCAAGTTTATGGATCCAAGATCTCTATGTGGAGCATTGCAGGAAGGAACTAATCATTCCACTAATCAATTCAACTGCGAAGTATCAAAGTTAAAGATCTGTATCTTGGAAATATCCACGATGGTAATCCAATTATGTAAATAAGAGTTATGCCCAAGATAACCATAAACTAATCATCCATACGACTGAAGATCGTAGGGTGGATATTAAGAGGTTGTTGAGGCCTGGAAATTCGCAGGAAACAACAGAAAGGGATTCTCCCCAGTCAACGTTCCCAACTAGCCCGTTGACTGTTTGGTATAGGGAATCTGTCCAGTTTGTGGTCCGGCTACCGTAGGTCAAGTAACAAAAAACAAAAGGTTTTATCGGTTGTGGCCCAGTCCACCGTGTATATTTTTGTATTTTTTGACTTAAGTATGATATGCAAGTGCCTATTTAACATGCATATTGACGTAGAATACGAGGAGCGTTCATAATGTGATGCGCAGGTTCTTACCTCTCGTCTAAAACTCTCTTGCATATAAATCACACACAGCAATAAATTACAACTAACTACCTAACCTATCCTTAGGGAGCAAAGTTATCATTCATTAATGAGTAATGTAATGTGTACATGCATTATGAAAAATCACAGATAGCTAATACTTCTTTCAAAACGCATGAACATTAAAAGATATTTGAACAACCAGATAGCCAAATGTTTATGAACAACATTCATTACTCATGGTGGAAATCTTCATAAAATAAACCAGAGAACATTCATGCAAGAACATAGGTTCAAAGAGTTAGAACGGTCTCACAGTTAATGGACACAAATCTGAAAACGAAATAGTTCCTCTTCAACAAATCCATAGCACAACTTTTGAATATTCCACCCAGCTTTCTCCAACAGGAAAATTGTAATTATCTATTGCAAAAGGAAATAGTTCTTCTTACAATATGTCTTCACAAATCTAACTAGGAAAAAGTCCCTCTCTAAGTTCTATCTTTACAATATTTAAACTACAACCGCAGACCATTTGGGCTTCCCCCAAACGTGTGACTTTTCAGTTATTCAGACGCTTCGTATCCCTCTTTCGTCCTTTCTATGCATGGTTCATGATCTGATTTGTAACTGGCAGATCTTTCGGGTCTGTGCCTTTGTCGCCATTCATTTTGTATTTTACTCTGTTCGTGTCTCTTGAGATCCTGCCTTCTATCTGCACCTTCGCGCCACGGTAATACCAAAAGTCTTTTGGCTCTTCCTGCAGTTAATCAATGTGCATCATTCACCGGGATTGCATTCTAAAATAAACGTCAAATTAAAACAACTAAAATGACTAATCTACAAGAAATCGGCCAGGTGCACCTCTCTGCTCTAAGAAATTTAACAAACGCTGCCATCACTACCTCATCCACTTACATCCTCAACAGACAACATTCATGACGGAAGACGAAAAACTTGACGGTGGCTCAAATTACCTACCCACAGTCGCAACGACGGAAAAGAAATGGTTAAGGATACGCGACCCCCAGGCGGGAAACTTCCCAATCGGAAGTCGGAAGACTTTGACATCGGAAGCTAAATGACTTCCCCAACCGCAACGATGGAAGGGAAATAACTACAGGCAAGCGATTACAGAGCCAACACTCATCAACAGTTAGAACAATTTGGACTTTGGGTGCTAAACCGCTTTGGGAGCCGCAACGACGGACGTGAAAAGGTTAAAAACATGCGACTAGAGGGTCGGCCCGCATCGGCAATCGGAACGATTCTCAGTTCGGGTGGCTAATTGGCTTGGAAGCTGCAATGGCGGAAAGGAGAAAACTATGACCTCCGATCAAACAAGCAAAGACGCTCGATCACTAAAACATTGAGTGTTTAGACAGTTTTAAAACTCAGCGGCGGTAAACCTGTTTTACTTCCGCAACAGTGGGTTTTTCAAGAACAAAAGACCTGAAACCGGCTGAAGATCAATATACGAAAATCACAATCATTTAAGAAATTTGGGGAAACAGTTGCAGCCGCAACAGGTTCCTCGCTGCTTCGTGATTGTAGGCTGGCAGCAGACAGGCAGGATGCCAATGGATGCGCTTTTGAAACTGACAACAACAATTGATTTGATTGAGCAAAAAACCGAGCAAACAAGCTGATACAAAGGCAACAATCAAGTTTGATCAAACATTGAAATTTTCCAAGCGTTAGAAAGATTTGAAACCAGTGGTAGGTCAATCCAAGCACAAGAAAAGTCTTTCTGAAAAATTCTTAGACCAAACCAAAGAAGAGAAAACAAACTAATCCAAGCAAAGGAGGGTCCCGAATTTTTTTGGAATTTTGGGAAGATGTTGCAGCTGCAACAGAGGTGTCTGAATATCAATGGCTAAGGTGGATTTCGCTAGAGAAAGAGCGTGGAAGATAAAGAATGGTCGAGCTTACGAAATAAAAATTGATCGCTAGGATATGAGATCGAGATTAACAGTCTAGATCATTCGTCAAGTTAAATCAACGATGTACAACGATTTCCTTGGGAGAAGTTGCATGGTCTAAGAAAGTTTTGATGTCACAAAATTTCTATGAAATTCGCTTCATCTTATTTGAAGTCCACCGTTGATTAATGGGGATCCTGAGCCGATGACGGTAAATAAATTTCATTGGGTAAAGTGACAAGATGTTAACAAATTTTGATGTGTGTGAAATCTTTATAGAATTCAATTTATAGTTGTTTGGAATTCCACCGTAGATTTGGTTGGGACACCAATCCGATGACCAAAGTGGATTCTTAAGATCTAACAAGAAAGCTTGTTAAAATTTTGGTGAGCTGTAAAATTTTGATTATGAAAAAGAGTTTACTGTGGATTCGAAATCCATGAACAAATTGACCGACAGGTTAGCCTAGTTGCTTGCTGACTGGATAGGGTATCGGACTTGTGACTCCTACCTGGCATCACATTCTGAGAACCTGTTGCAAGAGAGGAAATGATAAGATAAAACATTGGTTAAATACTATGTCTAGCTAAAAAACGAGAGATAGGATGACAGAGTGAGTTGTCAAAAAGAAAAAGTACAGGAAATGCTATATCAAAATGGGTACAACATTGGTGTAACAGGTTATCCTTTGCCATTGTTGTTAAAAGGGGGGAATGTTCAGATGTTTCCATGAATGCCAAAGGGGAATATTGTTGAGTATATGGTTTTCATTGATGTTAAAGGTGTTCATGAATGACAAAGGAATAACGAATAGATATGGTAGTAGGAGGAGTTCAATAATGAACAAAGGAATAACCAAGGAAATGATGGCAGGACAAACTCAGTGAAAGACAAAGGTAGTGATGACATAGATGATGATATAGCAGATATGATGGCATGGAATGGCATAGTTAATGATGTGGCATGAAGTTTAAATCATTGTTTCATTATGACATCATTTTGGAGAAATATGGCAAATTGGTGAAAATCAGGAAATTGACTAAGTATGGAATAAATAATCAAAACTGGTCTAAGAAGGTCTCAGAAAGATGATTGCCCTAAATCATGGTTTATAGTAAATTCCCATAGCACATAGTGGTCTTGTAGATGGGTGTTTTGTCTACCTGATCATGTTTTCAGATTGTCTTGGAAGAATCTGAAGGAAAAGTTATGGACCAGCCAAAACAGTGTTTTAGGTAGATTCGACTAAATTAAGATAATTGGTTGTCTTAGAAAAGGAGATTGAGAAGCCATTTTGAAATACCTGCTGGAGGTTGTGTGCTTGTCAGTAAGATTTAAAAGTGATATGGCCTTGTTCACTGTTGAAATGGTTTTCTAGCCTTGCTCTTGGTTTTCCTTATGGTGATCAGATAAGGAAAATATCAGTCTACCAAAAATGTAGAAAATGTACTTCAGGTACTAAAGATAGGAATGCCAAATTCATAGGGTTGAAAGAAGCATTTGAAAATTTCTGCCAAGGTTTATCTGTGTGATTATAATTTTGTCAAACGAGATAGGCATGCTTCCTAGTGAACTGGCTACCCAACCATGAATTCAGATTTTCACCTGGCTCTCACACGTGTGAATTATCAACCTGCCAAAACCAAGAAAATATTAGTTTTCATGTTGATATTAAAAATGGATAAGCATTAAAAAAGTAAAGTGAAGGTCCACAAATCCATGTTAGGTCGTAGATCGACAGAAAGAAGTGAACCGGAAAAGAAATCAATGGTTCATAAGAAAAGTGGAAGGCGGAAAGCGGAAGACAAGAAATCAAGGTCTAGAGTAATATGGGTTTCCGCAACCCGAAGTCCAGAAGGAGGAACATGGAAGGAGAAAAGTAGAAGGTAGAGAATCATGAAAAGAATGTGGGAGATGTCATATTTCTGCATTCCACATCCCGCGATCCAAAAGATCAACGGTCAGAAAGACATCCGTGAAATATCGACTGTGTGAAAAGATTAGTGTAGAAAACGGAAGGCGAAGAATTGTGAAAGCAACGTTTGAGTTTTTGAGAACCCACATTCCACATCCCATGGTTTGGAAGATTGCAGTCAGGAGACATCCATAAAATATCAATGGTGTGGAACGGTTGAGGAGCAAAGCTAAGTGCAGAGAGACAATGAGAAATGTCATAGTTAGGGGATCCACAATCTCGAAGATCAACGATCACAAAAATATTGAAGGAGATCTACTATGTGGAACGGTTGAGGCGGAAAGCTAAGTGCAAAAAGACATTTTGAGAAATGTCACAGTTCTCCAATCCGCATACCGCGTCCTATCTTAGATCTGTGGTCAGGAAGAAGCCCGATATAAGATCAATGGCTCAGGATGGTTGCGGAGATGGAGAATGCGAAAGGTCACAACAAGAAGACTAAATGGAAAATCGATTAATAGGGAATTAGCTTAGTTTTTTTGAAAAGGAACAATCGAAGAATGAAATGGTGCAATGGTGAAGAGATGCATATACAGGAAACATGAAGGTATTTATACACAGAGGGATGAGTGAGAGAAATTGTATATGGGATCTATATCATAAAACCAGAAGAAGAGACCAGTGGGTGTGACAAATATTGAAGGGTAAAGAAATATGAAAGATCACTGAAAACATATTAGGGTGGAAGGGTGGCGCTAGAGCAGGAAACATGCTTGCAGGGGTTTGTATGCTCTTTCTAGTGGTAGCTGGTAAATAGGGTGTAGTATCATCCTGTCGATTATGGATGAAAAAACCAGGGGGTCGTAGGCTCCTTCCAGTGGTAGCTGCAAAATAGGGTGTCATGGCATCCTTTCAGTAGAAGATGATAAACCAGGGGGTCGTAGCCTCCTTCCAGTAGTTGCTAGTAAAAAGGATGTGATACCATCCTTATCTGTAGGAGCAAGAAAAACTATTTGTAAATAACAATTTTGCAGTAATAGGAAGTGTTGGTGGTTTACCAAATTGGGGTTCCACGATAAAAATATGTGTTTTGTGTATCTTGTTGATTATATTTTTGTATTAAAGTTTAATAAATGGTTAAAATAGTAAAAATATAGCAATACTGATTCACCCCCCCCTCTCAGTATTGACCAATATTCCAACAATCTAATTCTCAAGTTCCCACCTGGTTTTTTGTGAGTATACTAACATCACCTATATATCAAGATGAACCACTACATACCAAGTTACAATAGGATCTAATAACCGTGCCATCTCCAAGAAATTGAAACTAAGTAACACTTTTCCTTCAAACATCTTAGATACTATGAGATCCAAGAGAGGTTTCAATGTGTTGTAGGATTCAAGTGGCTCCCTTATGGCATTATTTGGCCACCCTAGTAAGACATATCTAACCTTATATGTTTGGGAGGTGGTTATCCATAGGTGAGAGAATCTCCATAGCCTCCCTAGGTTAGATTTCATTAGCCTCACTACCTCTTTCTTTCACTCTATATGTATCGATAGAGGAACTAATGGTTAAAGTAACTTCCCCCATATGTGATTTAGATGACAATAGATTTGTAAGAGAATGTACTTCCTCCCACATGCATGGAAAACACATCACCTCCATGATACCTCAGAGATAAACCCACTCACTACACAGTATGACATCTTGGGTTTGCTTAAGAAGTAAGAGATACATAATGTGAGTCATCACCTTTCTCTTAGATGTTAGGAGAGATTGGAATTTTGGGTCTTCTATATTCTCTTTTCTCTTCATGACTTCTACTAAGATTGTATAGAAAACCCCCCTCAATAATGGGAATTACCCATATGACATCATTAGACTTTACATTAGTTCCTTTACAATCATTAATGATTATCCATAGTTCAATGCCTCTAGCTAAACAATTCACTATCTTAGATCTTAATGTAAAATAACATGAATTGTAAAAAAAAAGATATAATAACCTCTTGTTCATTAAAAAAATCACTTTGAATTCTTTAGTTAGATAATGCAATCACACATACATAGATA
>LPNX010980860.1:227677-271202 GCA_001517045.1 Pseudotsuga menziesii | reverse complement strand
AGAAGTTCTTCAAGAGTTGAGATCTTCATATTCCTCATTGATTGAGGGATCTTCTTTGGAAGATGAGAGCTTTATCTTCAGAGACGAGATTCTTCTTCTTCCAAAGTTTGCTGAAAGTAATCAATTCCTTCTGGAACACATTCCTTGAATGAATGAATTCCATGATCCTGGGAGGCCATTCAAGGTGGCCATCACCACTTCTACATTCTTCACTTCTTCTTCAGCTGGTTTCTTAAGGTCATATTTCGATCTATGTTCTTCCCTTCAAATAGCTTGGTCAAGGAATCAAACCTCATCGATGTCTTTAGGGAAGACACTTGTAGAAAAATTTGATTCGAGACTGAATCATCAATAATCTTCTGGGCTTTGACCAAGTTCTTCTTATGAAAGGCTTCTAGCCTCATCTCCCTCTGAAACTGGAACCTATATGCTCATGTAGGTGTCCAATCCATTTTCTTCAGAGAGATCATATACTTCTAGGCTTGGAAGTTGTCAACTTCACCAAGCTTATCATCAAGCTGATGTGATAGATCACTTTGAAATGAGAACCTCAAATGAACATAGCAAAGGATTAGATCTTACCGATTTGAGGTGTCCATCCTTGTTCTGGAGTTGGCTGATCTAGGGTTTGTCACAGAAACCCTAATTTTAAAACTTGGAATCTTTCAGATCTGATTGGATAGACAAATAGATCTCTTCAAATGGAGCTGTCCAATGTACTCCATTTCTAAAAACAGTGGAGGGAAGCTCCCGGAACAGGAAGCCCTAATTTTCCAATTTCTTCTACAGAAATTCCTCTTACTGTTTCTGTGATATCTCCAAAATTTATGCTCCTCTATGTCTGAAATTTTGTACTGAGGTAACCTCGCATGTCCATGATCCACCACCACAGGTTTCATCATAATTGGTTTCACCATTTGGGACTTATGATCCTTTTCCCAAGGTGACCTATTACAGAACTGTTCATAACAGCAAAGTTGTACGGAATGCCACATGTTACTGGTTCATCTTCTGAGTCTGATATTTGGACCACCGAAATTAAAGTCCTTTCCCTTTCTAGAAAATCTTCAGGAATTCCATTTGGACATCTGTATCCCAACATATTACAATTCTCCCCAGGTGTCCAGTTTAGGGATGAATTCTGGAAGAGGCTGGAACCCTAACTTGGAGAGAACATATCTCCTTAAATACAACGAATCTGAGGATGAATTTTGGACACAATGTTCATCAGGATTTTATCTTCAGCCCCTGCAATTTTTAGCTCCTGATCCTCTGCCAATCTTGGAATATAGTGAATGTGCCAAAACGTAGCAGTTTTAGTATTTAGGGTTTTTCTAGCTCGGGGTCAAACTAGGGTTTGACTTTCCCGGAGATTCACCCAACCAAAAATCTTGATTCAGGTCTCTAAACTTCGGTTTTGATGAGGAGAAAAATCCTATGCTGGTCTCACTCAAAAATTCCTCTTCTATAGAAAGCCCTAATTTCCACATCGAAAATTGAAAATGCTCGGAATCAAATTCCGCTTCGACAGAACGATGCACCCTTCAAAGGAGAGTCAGCCTAGCCTTCTTTTGCTGAATGATTGTGGAGAGAGAACCAAAAAATAAGAATCCCTAGCTTCTGTAACTTGTGAAAGCTGCCCTATTCAGGTTAGCTCTGATACCATGTTAAATTTTCATATGCTTAACTGAGACATCAGTATATCATTTCATTTTTCATAATAAAAGCATATAAAACAGGATCACTGAAAGAAACAGTATCACAATAACAACACAGATTTATCCTGGGAAAACCCTAAAGAGAAAAACCCAGCAAAAGCTTCCTCAATATAGATGCCCCAAAAAGGGAAAAAGGTAAAACCAACAAGGAGATCAAAAACCTGATTCTCCTCCTTCTCCAGCAACTCCTCTCCTCCACAAGTGCGCTATTCCAAGTGAGTGTGTGTGTCTCAAATGAGGAGCACTACACCTCTATTTATATTCATCCGTTCACTTAAGTTAACTCATTTGACATGTCGGCTCAAGTTAAATCATGTAGGCTCGAGTTACACATGTAGGCTCAAGTAACCACACTAGGGTGCTGATGACCCACCTTTACAATTAGAGGGGACTACCTCATGACTCTTATTAGTTCTCTCGATTAGGAGCATCGGGGTACAATGTAATACAAGTGGTTCTCCCGGTAGGACCATCGGGGACCACAAAAGGATACATATAGAATATTCTTCGAAGTTACAATATTTTAACATCCTCCAATTTTAATTTATCTATGTTGTTTATATGTTCTTCATTGGTTATTGTTACTGCATAAGCCTTACAACCTTTCTTAACAACTCTCTTAAGCTGCAGAGCAGAAATATGCCTTACAGTTGTTTTTCTAGGGATTCCCTTTACGCTTATTAATTTTCGAGTCATTATTCATACAAGTAAAGGTTTTATCAAAGCAATTCAAGACCACCCTATGCTGCTCTAACCAATCCATACCAATTAATATGTCATATGAACCTAAATTTAGTACATTAAGCTTAACAAAAGTTTCAAATTGATCCATAATTACTGCACAATTCTTTACAAAGCTAATTACCTTTCTCTTTACACCAGTAGCTAACTGAACTAACCAAGAACTTGCAAACTTTTCAACTGGGAGTTTACACTTTTCTACCAAGTTAGGAGAAATATAGCTTAAACTAGCTCCTGGATCAATTAAAATAGATATGGGTGTCTGATTTATCTTACCTTCTACTTCCACCATGGAAGTTTGATAGTCTGCTTGCCGATTCTCCAAAGCTGCATTGATCCTGGGCATAGTCCTCACTAAATCACCAACAGTCATCTCCTTCTGTATTGTGTGGATATTGCTGACAGTCTTTTTTCGATTGGGACAGACTGAGGCATAATGTGGACCATTGCATTCCCAACACTTTATGGGTTCTTTTTGTTCAAAGTTCTTTGTGTAATTACTGTGATTGTTAGAAGACTCTTTATTCTTTTGATTGTTCCGATTGGTCTGTGAATTACTCTTATTCCCATGGTAATTCTTATTAGAAAAATTTCTGGCATTATTATTTTTAGAATTTCGATTAGGCACAAACTCTTTCTTCTTTTGATCAAAATTATTATTCCTTTTGTCCTTCCAGTTGGCCATACTCTTCTTTTTACGATTCTGTTCATTACAGAAACTCGCTTCCCTCGTGGCTTCTTTCAAGGTTTTCGGGTTGTCATACTCAATCCTATCCTTTATGTGATAAGGTAAACAACTGAGAAATCATTGTACCTTCGGTTTCTCGTCCACAATGGCACATACCTAAGCAGACTTAGAAACTTACTGTTCAGTTCTTTCATATTCATTGTACCTAGTTTTAGCTCATAGAATTCTTTAGCCCTTTCTTCATAGTACTGTTCAGATAAAAATTTCTTTTTGAAGTATTTCTTAAATGTACTCCAATTTATGTTCTTCTCTCTTATACCTTTCACTCTCTTTAAATCTTGCCACCATATATCGGCTTTCCCTGTAAGATTATAAATAGCCATCCTAGCCTTTAATTGGTTAGAATAGTTATAAATCTGGAAGTACTTCTTCATCCCGGATAACCAGGATTCCACTTTCTCCCCCTTTTCAGTTTCTCCATTAAATGTTGGCGGCTTGATCTTCTTAAACTCCCCAGAGATTTCTTCATAAGGTTTATATTTTCTTTTCCTAGTATGGTGGTTATCCTCACTACTGTCACTAGTATAGTGAGAGTTACGTTGATCACCAAATACTTCGGAAGATGAGCTACTTTCATTTTTCATCTGTTTAGTCTTTTTATACTTATGTTGATAACTTATATCTTCTGAATCAGCTCTTTTACCCTTACCCTCAGTTTGAAATCTTTCTATTAAGATCTGATTCAGCTCCTCCTAAGCTTTCAGAATCCTCTCATTTTTTTTCTTAATAGATTCCATTTCATATTTTAATTCTTTTACTGTTTGTAATAGTTCTGAAGAATTAGTGGTTATGTCTTCTTGTATGGGTTCTCTTTGTGGATTATCTTGTTCAGTATAAGGAGATTCCTCTTCCGCATATTCCTCCAATCTTTCCATACCTGTTGTTAAACTCAGAAACAAATTTCTCTGTTTATATCATTCAAAAGAAAACAACATCAGCAAAATGATTTAAATTTGCGGTTCCATATAAGCAAGTTGAGCTTCATCAAGGCCTAGTGTTTGAACCTTGTGCTCTCATACCACATGTAATAATCCAAAATTTCATAAAAATATAAATTTTTTAAAGTGACATAAAATGTCTTACATCGCAGTTTAGTAACTGCTAGCGGTTAGCGGAAAATGAAACAGTTTAACAATATTTTAAGGATTAGTTTCAAATACATAAATACTAAAACAACTTTAATTTTTATAAGTCATAGAAAGAGGACTTGCATTTAATTGCTGCTAGTTGTACCGATGTTTTACTTTTGTCAAGTAGGTGAGAAATCATGTTTGAATTCGGGGCTTACTTAGCATTCTGCTAAATCAAATGGGCTGCTGGTTCTTACAGGTTCAGCAGGTAAGCGTGTCAAAACCCCAAATTTCCGAAAAATTTAAAAAAAATTCAAAATGCATGCAATTCTTCAAAATTAAAGTTAACTAATTCTGAAATTAGTTATATGTTACCAGCTTAATATTTAAATTATCTGTTGGTTGTGTTTAGTGATAGAACAGTTCTTTTCAGTTTACTGACTTGTTTTCTTTTTGCGACCACAAGGTGGGGCTGTCATGCAAAACTGGGCTTACTTAGCTTTTGAGCTAATGCAAAACGTTTTCCTGTTCTTACAGACTACAGGTAATAAGTTCGGTTGCAGCTTGTCGAAATTCTAAAGTGTTAAAAAATACAAGTACATCGCAAAAATAAAAGTTCAGTGGGAAGATAAATGCTTAAACAGTTTTCAATGCTTACTGAGGTAAACTCAATAACTGTCCATCTTTCTAGTGGGAGTAACTTTATGGTTCTTAAAGATTACTGTATTATTCGATATTTATCGTAGAAGTCAAATGTTAAAAGACTTCAATTAAACTCTTTATAAAAATAGAGTAGAAAAGGGCAGAGTCATAGAATTTACAATTACTTTCCAATTGCACACATACATTTATATCGTAATGTATATTAATAAGTGGTTTATGTATTACTGTCTCCATCTTCAACTTTTGAAGTTTAAGGTAATTACGACTTTATTTCAAGCTACCCTTTGGGAAAGATATGCTCAACCTGAAACACAAGTTTTAGTTTTTCAATAACTGTTCCAAAACTAAGTTTATATTTAGTCAGATAGATAACTTACTGTAAACAGGTTTTTATTCTATTCCTTTCATATCAAATAAGTGGGCATGTACTCAGTGGCTACTATCTTAAAAGAATGCATAACATAATCGTTTATTGGTCTAACATTTATGTTGGTAAAATCGTTAACAAAGAGATTAAAAGCTTAACCCTTGTATGTTACAATTTCTTGGTTAAGAACCTTTATTCTAGGCAAAACAATCATCAAAGTAATTGTTATTATTTCCTTTTGTATTACTTACCAACTTCTATTCATAGATAATTATGACAAGACCAAAGGGGTTAACATAACTATCAGTATACTTACCATGGTCGATTCTACAACACCCTTATTATCAACCATTAGTGTATTCTATAATTAAAATATAGATGTTGGGTGAATACTTGTATAAGTATTTTTCTTATTTAAACATAGGTATTATGCTTTCCTTCTACAACAAATTACAAACTTATTTCATTTAAGATTGTAAGAGTTGAATGACAAAATATTCATTCACCTAGATGGAAAGGTCATGAATAAGACCATGTCATAACAAGTTAAGGATTTAGCTCTAAAGATAAACTCTTATAAACCTTTATCTCATACATCCCAAGTTTGTATAAAAAGTTATGTTGTGAACTTATTATTCTTGATAATGTATAATCTTTGATCAATTATTTACTATGTAAGAAATATCATGTCATGAAGTTCTATGTCATATTGCTAGCTATACCCACGATGAACATAGAATTAAAACACGATTTGCAAAATCTAAATGATGGTATATCATAAAGTATTCAATGAATTGTTTAACCTCTACGCCAATAGAGCGCTATAATGCAGGGCTTATATATGTATTAACGAGTTCTTGTTATCATACTGCAAATGATAGGTTGACCTCGGCTGATGACTATACTAGAACCTTTGGAACCGAGCCAAATGATTGATGAAGTCGTTCCTCGTGCTTGCTCCTTGACGACTATGGGAAATTACCCACCGTGTGCAAATTATTTACAATGAGACGTGGCATAGTTTCAACCAAGCGTCGCGAGGTTAAAAGGGCCACCTCTAACCCTAACTCGTCATTCTTTTCCCGGTCTCCTGCTCCATCGCTCTCGGCTCCGGTCGTTTGGCTGCGAAACCTCCCTTTGCTTGTCACTGTGAGTATGCTGCAATTGCTTTCCTGCATGCTTCACCTTCGTTAGCTTGCTCTTCTCCATAAAATCCTTATTGTATGAGTCTTATTCCTTCTGCGGCTCGTTAGGGAGCCATGTGGCTTTCTCTGTTAAGTTCTAGGTTATCACTGTGAAAGCTTCCCACGTTTTCTTACACTCCGTCGCTGTGGCTGTTAACTCTGTCAGTAACTTCTCCCTACCTTCTTGTAGTGATGAAGAGTCTCTTTCTACTCGCACTGGTGGTTATCTTTCTGTTTGCAGGAGGTCACGCTTCCCTCAAATTCTAGGTACGAAGCTATTAATACTTACAATACTTCGTAGTTGATTTCTTTACATTTATAAGCAATTAATCTGTAAGCAGGTATTAATATTAAATTTCTCTTGTTACAGGTGACAGCTTCAACGTTCGGGGGAGAGCAGCGTGAGATAGGAATAGTTTGCTAGTCTCCGGTAAGCCTGGACTTTTCCATGGCCATCCCATCTTGTTCAAAACCTCATGGAAATTTAAGGGTTGGTCGTTGCGGCCTGAAAGACCCTCATGGGTTTTCGTTGTTTTGGCTGTTTGCTTCGCTGTTTTTCATAGTTTGTTAAGACCCTCGCTTATTGAGGGGTTCTCCGGCTTCGACCATGAGTGTACATTTTGTTTTGTATATAATACTGTGTTTAAAGTAAAAGAACATGCTATAAAAGCCTCCCTATGTAAATTTTCAGTACGACCGTGAGTTATTATTACTGAACTAGATTTTACAGTTATAATCTGTGTATATTTTGGATGAATAGGGTTTTTACCCTAATTGTTGACAGTAAAGAAATTATCTCCGTCCCTTTTTACATTACTGTTAAGTTGTACTGCGTTTCTGCAAATGTGAGGGTTACTAGTTATATTGATAATATGAAGTTAAGCTCGATGGTCGAGCATTCTGCCATTCTGTCATTTATTTCCTGTACAGATATGCATTTGATTTTTTTACTCTTGATATTATTGTTAGGGTTTATGTACCTGGTTTATAACTTGACTTATCTGTAAATAAGAAAAATGTAAGTGTTGATATATGGTTTATATCCTTCAATGATATAGGGTTTTTATGTTTTCCTTTTAACAATATTTTTAGGTACTGTCAGTATACTTGTAGCACAAAAAGTATAATCAGTTCTGGGTTGCAATTAAAGTAATAAGAACATTACTTTAGGTTAAAATATTAATATTCCTATAATGTAAAAATAAAAAGTATATTATTATTAATATAATAACGATGTTATCTTTCTTAAGAGTACTAATGCCTCTAAGTTAATATCCTTAGTTTATTTTATAAGCATATAAAAGATAGTATTTTGTTGTTTATTTCCTTTGCTATTTATGCTAATACTATATATGTTCTTTTCGTATTTAGTTTGTCTTATTGGTTATACTATCTATTTATATACAAAGAAATTAATTAACTCTATCTAGAGTCTATCTCATAAACATAGATAGTAACATTCATTTACATTTTAAGAAAGATAGATTAACAGCTCGGGAAACTGTTCGAGCTCAGTCCAAATAAACAGGAAGAAAAATAATGAAATGATTACATCACTAAACATACATAAAATCTAGACCAGATTGGTTCGACAGTAGGATTTAATCATTATTTAACTATTCCTACTTTCAATTTGTTATTAGACATATAATAGTGAAATTATTCTAATCTGGAAGAAAGAAACTGTACGGTTTAACAGTAGATAAATCTAGTCTAACCCTACTCTAGAGCGATTATTATACTCTTCTATTTGTTCTTAAAAATAATAGAATTACTGAAAGTAAAATACTGTACAAGGAAATAGTTTTATCTATGAGCACATGCTACTGTCAGTAAAACAAATATCTCTCCTGATAATAGGTAAAGAAACAATCTACTATTCTACAATCTCATCATGCCATCTTTATTATAATTTTACCCCTGTGCTGGAGTATGGTATGGTAAACCCAGATGAGGAAAAACACAGTGGGTTCTTATTTTTCATCAAAAGATTCTATTACTGATAAACTAAAAGCATTTACATCACTAAGCCAGGTAAATCTTTATATCATAAACTACAAACATAACATTCAACCATTTCCAGTTATTACAACAAAGACAGTTAGGTGACAGAACCTGTTTAAACTTGGACAACAATAGCAATGGGAGGTCGTTCCTCCCTTCCAACTCCTGGAGAGCGCTCAAACAGCGACTCCTCAGGACCCCCGAGCTTGCTCTGGTCTCCCTGGCTGGAACTAGGTGCAGCAATAGTCAAATACCAGTCTCAAACTCAGTATCAATCCTGAACTTATCAGTAAGTTCTCCCAGCTAACAAGCTGTAATAGACCAAGTTACTGCAGCATTCCTCTCAGAACAACTTCCTTACTATTTTTCCCTTTTTCCCCAATGAATTTTCCTGAATAGCATTCCACCTGAATGATTATTCTCTGGAAAATAACTGAACAACCTTAGCTCTATTCATTGGGTACTTTTAAAAGATTGCCTAGGTCTTTTTGGGTTAGTTGTCATTTATTGAGCCACCTGCTCTGATCCCACTTTCTTGGGGGATCATGACCGCAAATATAGGGAAGTTGCCACCTGCAACATAGGAAGTGTTTGAGGATGCTGCCACTTGTCTTTTGCCCTCAGCCTAGTTCCTTCCACCAGTTTGACCAATAACCTCTTATTAACAGCTCTCCCATGATGTTGTCTCCACATTTTATTTATTAATAATAAAATATTCAGAATTACATTCCACTTCTTTTGACTCTGCTGAGTCATCAGTTCCTACTTAGCATTAAATTTAACATAATGTCTTAGGAAATATAATTAAAACAATTAACATCATTTTACAAAATTGGGGTATGTGACAAAGCGTATGATCAAGTAGGAGTTTATTTTGAATTATGTCGAGAAGTATTTCTTTAGCATGATAAGATGCTAGTATATAAATTGATTAATATGATGCAAGACTCCGATGAGGTAAAGTAAATTTTCTGTCGTAAAGATTATAGTACCTAGTCAATTATAGACTCTTATAGTGAGCATAGAGCTCATGATCTTGGCATATAATTACTTCCATGGTTTCGTGATTTTACTGCTATTATCATGTTTAAAAATTCAATTGTACTGCTCTTTATGTATGAACATACTCCTATGTTTTTCAAAGGTAAAGTTTACAATGCATAAATTTCATTTATCAACATCAAGTCTTTAAGTGGAGAAGTTTAGAGCTCTCTAGTTTAGAAATATATTGTAATAACAACTTATCTCTAATCTAATTCTCCCTTACTAGTCGTGAAACAATACCAACATGTTTGATTTGTTTACAAATGCGATTATCTTCTTGCACAGCTAGTGGACAAGCTCTGTACATAGTATTTAGTTTGTAATGTTACAATACTATACTGAGTTATAGTTTACAATATTAGGTTATAACAAAATACTACTTGTAACCTAAGGTAGTTTAACTACCTAACAATTACTATCATATGGTCGAAACTAAAGGTAGAATACATTATAAGTTTGTTCCTATAGTATCCTAGTTCCAAAGCATAGTCTAAACAAAAGCATGATTGACATAATAAGCAATCATATGAATTTATCCAAATGATCGATGGCAAAGTAGACATGATGAGCAATCATATGTAACGTTATATTATGGTTGATAATGTGATTGTATTATTGGCAAATGTTATGCACCTTTATACTATAGTCGATAGCATGGTTTGTAATAATTGGCAATGATATATTTCATATTCGATGTGCAGTGTTGACTATTGAAAACAACCCACACTTGGTTAAAATTTCTAGAAGGGCACATGGATAAGTCTCCACCATGCATTAGTTGACTTATAACAACGAAACCCTGTTCCTTTGCATTTGGCTCCGAGGGTTTGTCTTCCTGCAGGCTGCGCTGTGAGACTCCTTGCGGCCATGAGAGGCCTGCTCCTTCCTCGTTTGTTGGCTTCGTAGTTTGCAATACTGTGCTGCATTACTATGCAAGTGTTTTAAGGGTTCGTGGTTTGTGTTTTCAGTTTCTTTTGTGAGTTGAGAAAACACAATGTGCGTGGTTTTAACTTCCTCACTTGGCTCGAAGCCTATAAAAGGATTTTGCCCTTGTGTCTGTTCATTCTTTACCTTGGCATCGTAGAGCTTGAGTGTTGTATCCTTGTTGCCTCTATCGCAGGGTTGGCATGAGGGTTTGCTTGCTTCTCGGTTTAGTTCACTCGAGCTGGTGACTGTTCCTTCTCAGCTCCAATTACTTTTACTCATAGGTAAACCCTTAACTCTGGTCGCATTCCTTTTGTTAATTTACTTACTAAGTTTTAGGGTTTTAATAAATTATTACTCTGAGTTTTGAATATTGTTTGGTTTTTAACTTGCAGGCTCATGCTGACAGCTCCAGACTTGAATGGAAATGCACTCATGCGTCGGTTAACTTCGTGGGCTTTCAAACGGGTAAGCCCCGGTCTCGTCGTGGGTTCTCCCTGCTTGCGAAATGGGTTGTTGGTTGAAGGTTCCTGTGGTTGGAAACCTAGCTACGAACTCTCTGCTGGTTATGATATTTACTTTGTTGTTTAATATCCATGTTTTTATTTTAAAACCCTGTCGATACATCGCTGGGTTGCACAAGCTTTTGAAGCTGTGATGTATGTGTGGTTTCGGTGAAACAGTTTTCAGCCTTACGGATTAATGATGTAATACTGTTGTGAAGTTTATAAAAACCTCCTCTGTGCTCAGAGATGCTTATGTGATCTCTCTCTCGTTTGCTTCGGTTTTTCTATTTGAACTTTAAGAAAATGAAACTGTGAATTGGGTTTTACCTAACCTGTCGGTAATGTAGTTTTACTTGTTAATATAAAATACTTATGTACATTTGTTTTAAAGACAGAAGATTATGGAACAGTGTAGTTGTAAGTTCACGGGGCTTTTACTTTTACAGTCAGTAATGTAACTGGTTATAGTTTAATACAAATACTTTTATGTATTTGGTTTTATTAGCAAGTTTGGGTTTCGACCCTTTGATTTTTACAGGCTATAAGCCTACTTTTGGTTCAGGTTTTTTATATTGCAAAAGGTTTATAATTAATGGTTTATTTTGCTCAGGATTTACATTTATATCGTATTTATTAATTCTCTGTATTTATAATTATTTTAAGCTCTGTTTAGAAGATATTGATAATTTCTTAAACTCGACTTTTAAGGGTTAAAAGAAATACTGTAAACCCTACAGTTTAAGAAATTCTTGTTTCAGCTTATAATATTCTTGACTCTGTTTTTTGAGATAATAGAATAATGAAATATTTATATGACTTAAATTTATAAGTATGATGCTAACTCTGTAAGAAATGAAAAGATTCTAAACAGTTTTGGTTCTAGGTTTTAGTTAAGAAAAATATAATACTTATGTTTTTAGGCGTCATACTTGAAACTGAAAAGATTCTAAACAATTTTGCTTCTAGTTTTTAGTTAAGAAAAATATAATACTTATGTTTTCAGTGCGCCATACTTGAAACTAGAGTAATATCGACCTTCAGTAATTTTTGTAAATATAAAAGGATTATAAAAGAATCCTTACTCTGGTCTGTAAAGTTAATATTTATAAACGGTTTTACTATTATCTTTTTACATGTTTTCTCAAATATTAGCTGTTTACTTTACTGTAATATTTTTATTTTCTATCAGTATATTAATATTGAAATAATAGTAATATTTACTATTCTCTTTATACTTATGTTTCCATTTAATTGGAAGAAGTAAATAAGTGCAGACAAAACCTATCACTGCTATTCAGTGAAATTCATAAACCTTGAAGTAAAACCTATCTACTATTCACATTCAAATAAAGAATCATTTCTTTTACTTAAACAATCCAACTGTGCTAGAGTACAACCTGAGTTCAGGTGTGGAAAAACACAGCTTGGAAATTTAATTTCTATCTATTTCACTATTTACAGAATCATTTCCATTTCTACAATAATCTATAAGTTTATTGAACTTAACATTACACAGTTACTTTTTCATTCATAAACCCTAAACACTAACATGCATGTAATAGATAAACTAAGAATTATTTAGCTGAAGACAGTAAAAACAAAATAGAACCTGTTGAGGAAAATACGACAACAGCTTAAGGAGGTTGTTCCTCCCAACCAAACTCCTGGAGAGTGCTCAAACAACGCTTCCTCGGGACCCCCGAGCTTGTTCCTGGTCTTCTTGGCTAAGAACTGGGTGGAGAATGCAACTATAAGACCTCTGTCACCTGACTGGTCCAAGTACCTCAGTAATAAAATCTGCTCTTAGTAGTATGATCTTCAGCTTAGAAGCTGTAACAGATCAATCTCAGTAGTTATCCCCTCAAACACACTCTAGACTCCCCTCCATTGAATTTCTCTTGAGTAAAATTCATTCACCCTGAATGATCACTTCTCTAGAATGAGCAGCCTCAGCTCTCTTCAATGGAAAATTTTATAGAGATGCCTAGGTCTTCTGGGTTAGTTTTCATTAAATGAGCCACCTGCTCTGATTCCACTTTCTTGGGGAATCATGACCACAAATATAGGGAAGTTGCCACCTGCAACAGTTGGAAGTGGTTTGAGGGTGCTGCCACATGTCAGTTTGCTCTCCACCCAGTCTCCTCCACCAATTGACCAGTAAACACTCTTTTAACAACTTCCTTAAGCTATTGTCTCCTCATTTATTTATTTATAAATAAAATATTCTGAATTTACATTAAATATTCTTGACCCCACTGGGTCATCAATTACAACTTAGCATAAAATTTAACACAATGTTCCTCAAATATTATAAAATTGTTTTTTGCAAATTGGGGCATGTGACACTCCCGCCAAGCATCAAAGATGAGTGACCATCTTTTAACCTTGAATGGTTGGTTCCTCTAGAGCCAAATACCTTCGAGCACTTTGAACATCCTCGAATGAGTTCATAATAGCCTTGAGCCATCCCTTAGCTAAAGTGAAGCATTGTGGTTGAAAACCCAGAAATTGCCATTGAATATGTATCCATTCCTTTGTTAGTTTTTCAACATTAAAGCATTGTGGTTGAAAACCCAGAAATTGCCATTGAATATGTATCCATTCCTTTGTTAGTTTTTCAACATTAAGCTAGCATTATTAGGATCTTTAACTAAGAGAATAACAAGTACAACAATCAAACACAAGAGACAATGAACATAGTGTTTTTCCTCGGGAAAACCATAAATGGAGAAAACCCCGAAACTTCCTTAGAGATAGAATCCGCACAAAAGATAAAACCCCAAAACTGTAAGATGATCTCCCGACAACAGTAACCTCTTTCTTGTTTGCCCCAATGTCTTTCTCTTCCTCAGCTATGCGCTACAATTAAGTGTGTATGAATGTGTGCTAAATAGAGAAGTCACCTCTCTATTTATACTAATTCCCGACATGACTAAAACCCTACTAGGGCCGACTTCACTAGGTGAGTCTAATAATCCTAGTGCCCCGGAACTGTGGGGACTTTAACCCTTAGACAATAGGAGGGTTACCCACAATGACTTGACATGACTTGTTTACATTATATATCTTCCCGATCGAAACATCGGGGCATGGAATGACATAATAACATCCCGAAATAAACATCGGGTTACAGTAGATAAGAAATACAAGTGAATACATTCCAAAGTTACAATTACATCAACACTCCCTCTGAACTAGGAAGGTATTCTCTCGACACAATTTTCATCATTGGTATTCTTCTCTGGATCTTCTTGTCATCTGCATCTCCAAGTCATCTTCGTCTTCAAGTCATCTTCATCTTCATGTCATCTTCATTTCTGGATCGAGATCATCACTGGATCTGGATCATCATCACTGGATATCATCACTGGATCTAGATCATCACTGGATCTGGATCATCACTGGACATCATCACTGGATCTGGATCATCATCAGTGGATATCATCACTAGATCTGGATCATCACTGCTAGATCTGGATCATCACTCGATCTGGATCATCTCAGAGTCATCATAATTGGATCTGGATCATAGCTTGATCTGGATCTTCTCTGGTCATCATCATCAGATGTGCTATCTCATGATTCTTCTCGTCACAGGAAGTTCTACAGAGCCAGCCTTCTTTCATGCTGGTTGTAGGCCTAGAAACCATGTAGGTCTTCTTCAACGCTTATATCTGACCTACTCGTCAGAATGGCCTGCCCAACACTTACATCTGACCTACTCGTCAGAAAGGCACTCCCAACACTCACATCTGATCATGTAGGAGCCTACAATCACATCAGAAAGGCCCAGCACTCACATTCACCAGCATGATAGGACATCACTATCATCTGTGAAAAGGCTTCAGCAGTTACATCTGACCTACTCGTCAGAAAGGCATGCACTCACATCTGACTTGGTAGGAACCAAATCCTACACCCTCGTTAGAATGGCCCCCAATCCCAGACTGAGCTACCTGGTAACGGACCAGGTGCCTCCATTCTCCCGGAGAATGGAAGTTGCCCTTATATCTGATCTGGTAGGAACCAAGTCCTACACCCTCATCAGAATGGCCTGCACTCCAATCTGACATGGTAGGAACCAAATCCTACACCCTCGTAAGAATGGCCCCCAGTCCTAGACTGAGCTACCTGGTAACGGACCAGGTGCCTCCACTCTCCCGGAGAGTGGCAATTTCCCTTACATTTGACCTACTTGTCAGAATGGCCAGCACTCATATCTGACATGGGAGGAACCTAATCCTTTAACCATGACAAAATGGCTCAGCCCTTACATCTGACCTACTCGTCATAATGGATCTCTCAGTCCCAGACTGAGTGTTCCTGGTAACTGACCAGGTACCTCCATTCTCAGAATGGCATTCAACACTCATATCTGACATGGAAGGAACCAAATCCTCTCACCATGACAGAATGGCTCAACCCTTACATCTGACCTGCTTATTAGAATGGCTTCCGGACTCGTCACTTCCCCTTGGAAGGAACCTCGATTTGGAGAACACCAAGATTCTCCCTGAAGTACTCAAACTTCACTCTGGCCAATGGATTCGTCAACACATCAGCTATCTGATCGTCCGTCGCAACATACCGGAGCTTCACTGCTCCCCTCTGCACCATATCCCTGATAAAGTGATACTTGATCTCGATATGCTTCGACTTGTCATGGAACACCGGGTTCTCCGACAACTTCACACAACTCTGGTTGTCACAATGTATACAAGTAGCATCCAACTGGAGATCAAATAAATCAGACAGTAGCTTCCTCAGCCATACTACCTCACAACTAGCTGAACAAGCTGCGACATACTCTGCTTCAGCTGTACTCAGTGCCACATAGGATTGCTTCCTGCTAAACTAAGAGATCACACCTGATCCCATACTGAAGCAACACCCTGAAGTGCTCTTCCTATCGATGGCACTGCCTGCCCAATCTGAATCAACCTAACCTTCTAGGTTAATCTTCTGATTTTCATCGTACTTGAGCCCATAATCAACTGTATCCCTCAGGTACCTTAGAATATGCTTTGCAGTAATCAAGTGAACATTTCTCGGATCTATCAAGAACTGGCTCAAGGTGTTCACAACAAAGAAAATGTTTGGTCTTGTGTTCGTCAGGTACACCAAGGACCCAATCATATGACGATACATCGTAGCATCAACCGACTCTGATGAAGCATTGCTCAATAGCTCCAGGTTCGATGCCATAGGTGTGGCCATAACCTTGTAGTCCATCATCCCAAACCTCTTCAGGATCTCTATTGCATACTTTCCTTGTCCAAGAAAGATTCCATCCGCACTCGGCCACACCTCCATACCTAGAAAATAATGCATCATACCCAAGTCCTTCATTTAGAACTCGACAACAAGCTTTCTCTTCATATCAGCAATCAACCCATCCATACCTGTCACAAATAGATCATCTACATATAGTAGAAGTATTACTGGGTTTCCATCTTCAACCTTGTAGTAAAGGTTGGAATCTGCTTTACTATTGGTAAAGCCTAAACTGGATAGAAAGCTATCAATTCTGTCGTACCATGCCCTGGGTGCCTATTTCAAACCATACAGGGCTTTCTTCAATCTGCACACATGAGACTCCCTGTCATGTGTCTCAAAACCATGTGGTTGTTCTACATATACTTCCTCTTCCACTGCACCATTCAAGAAAGCAGTCTTGACATCCATCTGGTGTATCTTCCATTTCATCACTGCAGCCAAAGCAAGTACTGATCTGATGGAAGTGTATCTGGCTACAGGTGCAAAGGTTTCTTCATAATCTATTCCTTCTTTCTGAGAGAAACCTCGAGCCACAAATCTTGCTTTATATTTTTCAATGCCACCGTCTGCAGCATGCTTGATCTTGTAAATCCATTTGGAAGTTACAACTGACTTCCCTTATGGTCTTGGGACAACATCCCAAACATCATTCTTCATGATCAATTGATATTCTTCGATCATAGCATCCCTCCATTCTTTCCATTCTGCCACTTCTTCATAACTGGAAGGTTCTTTATCAATGAAATCACATAGTAAAGCTACATACCCGGAGCAGGATCTGGTCCTCTTTCTTTCTCTGTGATTCTCTTCTGGAGCCCCATATATTTCCGCACCTTGGATAATTTCATGTACCCAAGCAGGTTTCCTCTTATGAGGATTCTTCTCCAGAGGTGGATCTACGGGTTTTTGTGGTTCTTCAAATTCTCGATCTTCTTCTTGAGTTTCTTCGTTCATGGTTGTATCATGAATTCTGGGTGCTTCTGCTTCTTTAGATTCTTCAACAGGTCTCTTTCTGGATTTGTTGTAAGTTGTGTCTTCATCAAATATCACATCCCTGCTGATGTCAATCTTCTTGTATCCTGGGAAATATATTATGTAAACCTTAGAGCTTTCAGAGTATCCCACAAATATACCCTTCTTTCTTGAAGGATCTAATTTTGTTCTCTTCTCTTTTGGAATGTGTATGTACACAGGACAGCCGAATATTCTAAGATGGTTGACTTCTGGTTTCTTGTCGGAGAAGACTTCTCTAGGAGTCTTGTTCTCGAGTACTCTATGTGGAGTACGGTTCTATACATACACCGTTGTTCTGGCAGCTTCCACCCAAAGATGCATAGGAATATCTTAATAATGAAGCATTGCTCTTGCAGCTTCCATGATAGTTCTATTCTTCCTTTCTGCAATCCCATTCTATTGTGTATTATAAGGAGTGGACAACTCCCTCTTAATCCCTGAATCTTTGCATAGCTCTTTGAATTCATTTGAAGTGAATTCTCCGCCATTATCTGATCGAAAGGTCTTGATCTTCTTTTCGGTGTGATTCTCGATCAAGGCTTTGAACTCCTTGAACTTGCTGAATACTTCGTCTTTGTTCTTCATGAAGTAAACCCATGTCTTCCTAGAAAAGTCATCAATAAAAGAAACATAATATGCATACCCGCTTAGTGAGTTTGATGACATAGGACCACATACATCGGAGTGGATGATTTCCAAGATTCCTTTTGCTTTGCTTTCGCTGCTTGGAAATGTCTTCTTTGTATTCTTTCCTTTCACACATCCTTTGCAAACCCCATCATGTTTTGCTTGGATTTCTGGAAGACCTTCAACAACTTTGCTTGCAATAGGTAGTGCTCTGTAATGCACATGTGAAAGCCTTTTATGCCAAAGTTCACTTGGCTCTACTGTGTCATGGACCAAGGCTTGTTCTGGATGGCCCTTTAATTTGTGCAATCCTCCTTCTTGTTCTCCAATCACCACCACATCATCGATAGTCTTTCCTTTTGGCCACATGATGACTTGACCATCTATGAATGCAACCCTCATTTCTTTTGCATCTAATGCAAATATGGAGAGGAGGTTCTTCTTGAGTCCTAGCACAAACAATACTTCCTTCATTGTCAGAGACTTTCCAAAGTCTAGCTTGTAGGAAGATTGCCCACTACCTTTTATTGTATATTGGTAGTCATCTCCTAGCTTCACCTTGTGAGGTGATTCATGTTCTGACAGTCTCACAAAGGATTCCTTGAATCCTGTCATATGTTTGGAAGCCCTGCTATCTATGAGCCAATCATTGCTTCCATGAGTAATGTTTCCTATGAGAGTGGAAATCAAAACATATTCATTCTCGCTTGAAGAATCTTCACTTTCATATTTGGTTCTTTTCTTGGATGGTTCATCGTCCTCTGCAGCATGAGCATGATGTCTTCTTTTGTTGTTCTTTTTCTTATTCTGTTTCTTAGGACAAATTCTTGCATAATGTCCTGCTTCATCACATGTATAACATATGATCCTAGACAAATCTTTTATAGTGTTATCTTTGTGAGAGTGCTTACCTCTAGAGTGATGAGATCTTCTTTTGGTTGACTTGGAGTGTACCGTGAGAGCTTGATCTTCACTTCCCATATTTTCTTCTCAAGCTGCTATCCGAGCTTCTTCTTGAGAGCACTCTTCCCATAGTCTACTGAACTTGACTAACTTCTTTCTAGCACAGATCCCTTGAATAAAAGAGTCCCATGATCTAGGGAGACCATTCAAGGTAGTCATCACAATCTCTGCATTTTCTACTTCTTCATCTACTACTTCCAGTTGTTCCTTGATATGAGAAACTCTTGTGATGTAAGACTGGATTGTTTCTGCATTTTGAATCTTCACATTCTTCAATTGGTTTCTCAGAGTCATCTTCCGGTTTATGTTCTTCCCCTTCAAACAATTTGGTTAGGGCATCAAACATAGCTTTAGGTGTCTTTAGGGAGGACACCTGTGGTATGAGATGATCCTTGATAGAATCAACAATGATTCTCTTTTCCATAACCAACTTTTTCTTATGCAAGGCCTTAGCCTCATCTCCCTCTGGAACTGGAACCTCCTCATGGATGTAGGAGTCCAACTCATTCTCTTCCAGGACCAAGGAGATCCTATACTTCCTGGCTCGGAAGTTATTAGCTCCCTCAATCTTTTCATCAAGCTTGGTATGATGAGACATCTTGACTGAGAACCTCAAATGGAAATACAAAAGATTTAGATCTTACCAGGTCAAGATGTCGGATTTGGATTTGGAGCCGAAATCCCGTAGTACTAGATCAGGAGCAAATTAGGGTTTTGCTTTTCTAGAGTTCTGTCCAACCAACTGCTTTGAAATTGATCCCTAACTTCGATTTTGGGGAGGAGATCAATCTAGGCCCGAGCTCACTGAAAAATTCCTCTTCTATGAAAAGGCCTAATTTTCGGCAGCAGTGTCGGGTCTAAAACTGAAAAACCTCAGAATTGGATTCTGCTTCAACAGAAAGATGCGCCCTAGGTAGGAGAGTTATTCCAACTTTCTTTTACTGAAAATCTGTGGAGAGAGATCCACAAAGTAGGAAGCCCTAGTTCCCGCAGCTGCACAGTGTCTTCTTCTCAGGTTAGCTTTGATACCATGTTAGTTTTTCAACATTAAGCTAGCATTATTAGGATCTTTAATTGAGAGAATAACAAGTACAATAATCAAACACAAGAGACAATGAACACAGTGTTTTTCCTCTGGGAAACCATAAATGGAGAAAACCCCACAACTTCCTCAGAGATAGAATCAACACAAAAGATAAAACCCCAAAATAGTAAGATGATCTCCCGACAACAGTAACCTCTTTCTTCTTTGCCCCAGTGTCTTTCTCTTCCTCAGCTATGCACTACAACTGAGTGTGGATGAGTGTGTGTTAAATAGAGAAGTCACCTCTCTATTTATACTAATTCCTGACATGACTAAAACCCTACTAGGGCCGACTTCACTAAGTGAGTCTAATAACCCTAGTGCCCCGGAACTCTGGGGACTTTAAACCTTAGATAATAGGAGGGTTACCCACAATGACTTGACATGACTTGTTTACATTATAGATCTTCCCGATCGGAACATCGGGGCATGACATGACATAATAACATCCCGGAATAAACATCGGGTTACAATAGATAAGAAATACAAGTGAATACATTCCGAAGTTACAATTACATCAACAACAAAGACGCGAGAGATAAGTTGTTGCCCCGAAATCAACCAACAACAATGGTCTTATTCATGGAGAAGAAAACATGCATCAGTACATCATCCCCCAACACAAAATTAATCACATTTTTACACTTAACGCATCTTCTTCATTTCTTACCAAGGACCGTCGAGGTAATTGCTTTACGATGACTTACAGAAGTGGAAAGGTAAACCATAGTATCATCCACAGTTAACTGAAAGGGCACGTGGTCAGGATGGAGGTAAGCAAAAACAGATGGAGATCTAGTAGGAAATAGAGTCAGTTGGGTAAAATTCATGGAAAAAGAGGAGCATGTACTAGGACAACCGGGAGGGTCGGTCCCATGTGATCCTTTCATAGGAAAGAGAGCCGATGGTCAGGATAATAAATGAAAAACCAGACACAAGTCAAACAAAGAGATAAGTACATGAAAAATGCTAAAATGACATCATGGAGAGTCCCGTCATGACATCACAGGGGAAAGTGCAGAAGCCGTGGGTCTTAAGGAGAAGCCCGGGACACTAAGGTAGATAAAATCACACCAAAAGAGAGAGCGTAGAAATCAGGCTAATAAAAACACCATAATTAAAACCTACCATGTGTAGATGCACATGAAGGTGTCAATAAACATAACAACATACCATATATCCTACCCTCGCCACCACCACCTGAAACCTTCCACCATCGCCTAAAACCCTAACGTACCATCCTTAAAAAGATATATCTCTAGATTTAACCAAATATAATAACATCCAAAACACTAGGAACTCCGACCTAGTATTCATGTCTACACCACAATTCATCATCAATTTGTAACATCTCTTATCATTACTTCAAACCATCCCACACTTACCGCCCACAAAAAAGCTTCATAATACAAAAACTATCCCCACGAGGGTTGGAATTTCATTTCATCTCTACTCTTCAAACTAATTTTTTTGATGTTTTGAGCTTTTATCTCCTCAGTCACATAAAGTTTCATTAAAAAAGTTACCCTTTAACCATGACGTATAATTCTTTCATTAATAATTTTTTATTAAAGAATTTAAACAATGAAGAAATTAGTTTTTATTATATACGTAACAAGAATCTAAAAAATTACTTATAAAAAATAACACAAACCAATAATTGACACCCACCAACAATTAAAATTTGAGTTTGGTAACGAGTTTCACCTCCAATTAAAATTTGGGTTTGAGCACCAGTGTCAAATAGCTAAAGGTCAAAAATAACTTTTAGAAAATTGTTACTCTTTTTTCCAAAATATTTAACGAAAAAAATAACCAACAAACTAAACATCCTCAAATTCCAACATTGATCCCATACTTTCAACCAAAAAACAAAAAAAAAACATTTATAATCTTTAATATATGATGTATTTTACCCATACATACAAAGTTGCCGTACCACCCTACCAAACAATACCAATATCATCGGTGCATAAATCTTTACCGTTTCAATCAGCCAAGGCCTACCATGATTGTTTCGTAAGCTATATCGTCAACCACAATTCGCGATGCGGACAAACAAAGCCTTTTCCTACCTCCGCAAAACAAGCACCCGACAACGGAATCATTAATTAAATATCTTCACATGGACATGGTGGAGGAACAGCAGCATTAAATGTTACTGCATCGGAGCACTCAACTCAGAAGAGGAAACGCCAACATGGTGGAGTAACAGGCATGTCATCACCACCTTAAACTTTTCATTAAATTTAATTAAACGATTTTAAGAGCCAATGACATCCGATTTCTTGTTCTGGCGGCCGAAATGGTCCCAATGTCTCTCGGATAACCTCACAATTTCTTGGATCTCCAAAAGATTTTAGGAATTTCTTGGATCTTCAAATCACATCTCGTCTCGGTGCGAAGAACTCGATACATTTCGGTACCTTGCGATGCAAATTACGGCTTATGTTTTATGCTTCGAATCGGTTTCTGTTGATTCTTTAACCGCCGGATCCGAATCGCCTGCAAGTGTTTGGAGTACATTTCAATCCAGTCCATAGAAGATGATGACTGCAGCCTGTAAATTTCGTGTTTCTGTGCCTCTGCAACAGCATGTCGTTCTCGAAATTACTTTCTTTTTGCCTTATAAATAATATTTCACCTTTGCCGTGCAAACTTCTGTGGAAGCAGCGGCTCATGGCCGTTAATTCGATGTAACAGTTCAATGACGAGAGGTTTTAGGTTTTTCAGTTACCGAAAAGATTCGACAAACGAGGAAGTTGGTGTTAAACGGCGATTTCGTGGAGAATAATTGGCACGGATTCCAGGCTACGAAGCATTTTCTAGTGCTTTGATTTTATGAAATCGATGATCGTGCTGGTGTTTGAATGGCGCTTGTGAGGGTTTAACTTTACACTTACAGTTCGCCAGTCCCGTGATTTTCTGCAAATGCAGAGATTAGCAAACGGCAAATAGTCTTTGTTGCCTATTCCGCGTATGCAATCGGTAAGAATTGGTTTTCTTTACATTGCTGGAATTATCGGTTATTGATTTTTTTATCGAATGGCGTAGGTTTCGGCCGACATTGTCAGGAAATTTCTTTTAACTGATAGTCGAAGAAAGGTTTTTGGTCTGTTTGTAGGGTAATTTTATGGTTATACTTCATAATAATTATAATTCGATTAAGGATGAGTCTTAACAATGTGATTTTCGTATGTAGTTGGATCTCTGAACTTTAATTTCTTTGAATCTTCATAATTTTGATAATTTTGCTGTTTTTCCCTTTCTATGAGAGCGAAAGTGTTTTCCGAAGGGTTTTTAAGACTGTATTTACCGTTCTTTCTTCGAGGTTATTATCAGTAACTGTCTGCACTTGCGTGAATTTAATTTCAGTGAATTTGGCTCTGTTTTTCCAGCTTTAAAGATCTTGTAGGAAAATGCCAGTGGTGGATAGCCGTTCAACGGGGCAAAGTCCCTCTGCGTCAAGTAGTTCGTCATCCAAGAAGGAGAAGAAGAAGCAGGCTAAGGAAGAAAGAGACAGACAAAAGCAAGCCGAGAAGAAGAAACGGCGGCTTGAAAAGGCTCTCGCAACGGCTACGGCGATTCGGATAGAACTTGAACAAAAGAAGCAGAAAAGAAAGGAAGAAGAGCAAAGATTGGATGAAGAAGGAGCAGCTTTGGCTGAGGCTGTTGCTCTACAAGTACTGGTGGAAGAAGATAGAGGAATTCAAACTTCGGCTTCAAATTTCAGTGAGCTTGAAAATATTTGTGATCCCCAACCCTTTTCAAGTATAACAAGGAAAGAAGTCGGGCAGCGAATTGTAGTAAAGGGACGGGACGGTAATGGGAGACATATAAGGATATTAGACATCAGGGAAATTGATGATCAATCCTGGACCAATGTTAGAGTCGTAGAAGGGAGATCAGATTTAAGAAATGAAGAATTATACCGAGTGGAGGGTGGTTCGTGCCATGCAGGTGAAAGCGTTAGCAGCATAGAGGAAGAATTCAGATTAACTAGTAAAAGGGCAATGGATGCTGAAGTAGCTGCTGGATTGGCTGCAGCACGTGCCGTGGCTGCACTTCGGATTGCGGAAGAAGCAAGAGCCGAGGCAGAGGCTGCTAGAATAGCAGCAGAATTGTCCATGGTCAAGAGTTTGGAGAAGCGAAACTCTTTTCACACGGACCGGATTTTGCATGAGGTAGGCAGTTTTTGGAAATTCTATCTTTTCGTTCCCTATTTGTTACATTATTTGACATGCATTATTGATGCCTTGTTGGTTGCAATGTCCTTGGCTTTCGTTTCTTCTTAGAGTTTGGATTGGAAAAGGGTTATTGGTAAATAATCCTAAGGATCAAAACGATGAAACAATTTTCAAGTACTAGAAAAGGCTGGAAATATTTGTCAAAGTCATATTCAACTGTACTTCAACATCAGCCCAAACTCATGTAACTCTTAAATTAATAAACAGACTGTCCAATGCTTTTTTGAAAAGTTGCCATGTAAGCTTTTAGTTTTAATCATTGATTCATATCCAGGAACTTGATGTATTTATTTTTACTTTAAGGGGGCAGATGATGAAAGGAGGCTTTTATTCATCTTATGGAACAGCTCCATTGGGGTTTATCATATGCTATTATTGGCGAGAAGGGTGTACATTTTAGGATTTTTGTTGTATAATACCATCATTGTTGTCATACCACTCTAGAGATACAACTTAACTCATCTATGAGCTTTGGTCACCATTCTTATAGAGGATTAGGACTAGGATTTCCATCTTAAAGAACAAAAATAATGATCTAAAATTGTGTTCTGAAATAGCACCAAATCTTAAAACAACCTACACCGAAATATTAGGACTAGATAATTTAGAAAGCTGGATTTCAGGACAACTTGTGGGAGCAATGGAAGGCAGGGGAGCTGACCAGAATAAAGAACCAGGTCAGCTTCCGAGGGAACCAGGTCTGATAGAGGTACCCCCATTCTTCGCCCTTGTATGTATTGAGTTTACTGACACCCTTTGGCCTCTGTAGTATCGTCACAATGAAGTGTTCAAATACTTGGGCTGAATGCCAATGTGGCAATCAGATCTGCCTACATCACAAAGCAGAGGGTTGTGTCATTATTGATCTAGAAAAACCTTTACTGGAAAAATTAGTTCTCCAGCTTCGAGACCAAGAATGGGAGCATATAGTAGATAATGAATTTCCCTATAAATGCAGAATCCAGATATTATCATTAGTGAGGACACCTAATTTGAGTTACTGAAAATGCAAACAATAGGTGTATGGGAGCTTGGTTTTGAAGCAAGACCTTGAGTCTGACCTTCCTGACCAACATATATATCTTGACTAACAACAAAAGAAAGATATAATATTGAGATTTCTTAGAAACCTTATGAGAGGACAATAAAGACATGCACGAGATTATAGGCTGTCCCTCCCACAAGTAAACAAACAATATAAAAAATTAATTCTCTTTTTTTTTCCATTATTAATCACATATAAACACAATATAAAATCAGTTACAGTACTTGAAATTCACTTAGGTGAATAATTGCTTTTCTCATTATTTAATCAAAGCAAAATTGTAATGATACATCCATACATCATCATCACATGATATAAAACTTTTCGATGACAAAAAATTCAATATAGCATTGAGATAAGGGATATTTTGAAGTATTGTTTGGGCAATTTATAAAAAATGAAAATTTCTAATATTTTCATTGTTTTTTATTTTTTTGGTAAAGGAGATATCTCAAGGATGTCCATACATTGTCTCTTGTGGAATAGGGATGATAGAGGGCATCCTTGAGGCTTGATCATGTTCCCTAATTTCAACAATCATAGGGGGTGCGATTCTTGGACATGTGGGGATGTGTCCCTTGTGAAACATTGAAATTTACTTGAAGAATGAAGGTGATATATATTCAACCCAAGGAAGGGCGAGTTAGCTAGAATAATAGGAGGTTTATTGTTGTATCTACAAGGGAAATGATTGATAGGTCGACTCTTGGAGGAGAGACACAAGAGATGAAGTCATCTTTCAACACTTGAGCATTTCATATTTGATTGAGGGGAACATCATGCTTTGTGGGGTCATCTACCATATTGCCACATTCATTTCTCCACCTGTACATCATATCGACATCATCTTGTACTTATGATGTTGGCCTCGATTGTCGCATGGTGACCTATGGTTGGTCCATTTGTCTTATTCTCCCTCACACTTTCAAACTTTGGCAGGCCCATAAGCCATTTGATTGATGGGCCTAATTCATGAGGTTGACTCATAGAGGAAAGAGAAAAAGGAAGAATGGGAACCTTGTTGGACACTTGTAAAAATTCCTCCATGTCATAGGGTCAACCATGGCATGCCACACATCTTCATTTTATTTGCCCACATGTCTCTAGTTGTACTTGCCAAACCACATGCTACAATGCCAGCTTGTTGATGTGTTTTTTGCTTGAGCTATTGGAGCTATAACTTGTGAGGTATAGATAGCAATACAATAAATTTTGAAAGCCATTTGTGTCATTGAATTGTACATTGTTGTACTATTTGTAGTTTTTCAACTATAGAGTTATCTTTTCTGCAATCTTGTGGTGCAATGGTTTGTTGTGTATTGGATGCAAATCTAAGTTGCTTTGAGTTTTAGAGTTGTTTATTTTACCGAAGTATCTATTGTTTAAACTAATAGTGTGGAGTTGTTAAGTTGTATAACATTGTAGCTTTGTTTTGGAGATTAGCACGACCCTTTAAGTGTCTAGTGTAGACCTATTGCAGTGCTAATGTAAAAAACAGGCATGTTGTTTTGCAAAAGCCTACCTAGACCTCACCTAGGGACTCGTTAGAGAAGGTTGGGTGGGATTAGTGGGGCACTTAAGTGTGTTGGTAGTCTTTTGCTTAGAAAATTTGAGGGTCTTGTGCTGATTTCCAATATCTCGAATTTCTCAACATGGTATTAAAGCTTGTTTGATCTTGGAAAAAGGAAACTATTGTTATTGGGGCTTGCATGATCCTTGGAAAAAGCATTGTTGGTATCAAAGCTTCGTTTCTTTTGAGAAGTTGAAGTTTTATTGGAAGTTTCTGCAATGGAAAGAGATTGTTAGCATTGTTTTTTGTGCTAAGTAGTTGAAGGAATGAGATCTGCCGAATTTTGCATCATATGACCTAAGAGAACATTAAGAGTTTTCTGCAGGTTTCCCAAAGGTCGTTTTTGAGCCGAGATTGAAAGATGATCGAAAAGATTTTAGTTTTTCAACCTTGAGAATGTATGAGAATGAGTAAATCTGGTCCTAATTGCGTGTTAATAGGAAATAAGCTTAAGAATTTTGGCCTAGGCGGGAATAAGTTAACATGCATGTTCAAGAGTTTGTTGGACGAAGAAGAGTGAACAGATCTCCGGTCATAAACCCTTTCGCTGGCCCAAGGTGTAGGGAAAAATTGAATACGCAAATTGGCCGAAGTAATGTAAAAGGGATGGTATTTCAACGGTGGCGATCGACGGTCGAGCTAGATCAACAGAGGGGGTACATTTCGCAAATGTGACCTGCATCGCAAGAGTCACTTTTTAAATTTTGCGGAATAAGTTAAAACGCCCGCAGATTTCAAGGGCTAAGATTGACAAGGGGTTAGATCAACGACGGAGGTAAGTCCCGTTGATCTAAAGTGCTCGCGAAGAGTCACATTTCAAATCGGCGGAATGAGTTAAAGCGGGATATGTCTCAACGACGGAGATCAAGTAGGGAGGAGATTTGCGGCGGATAAGGATTCCGCCGTTTGGACATGCTCGAAAAAACACGCCCTTGACATTTGCGAAAAATGGTAGACCTGTGAAATATGGACGACAGAGATTGAAGACACTTTTGATTGAGGGCTGAAAATGATTCCGCTCGTTAAAATTGTACGAAGAAAGGTCAAGGTCGGGGTTTGCGGGCTTAGATATGAGCCATATATCTCGACGACCACGATGAAAGTTGGAACGAGGATCCACGACTGAGAATAGTCCTACTCATCCAAGAGACAGAGAGGCCGATTTTTTGGGGTGAGTATGCAAAGGATGGAAGTGACAGGTGATCGAAGGTGCAGACGCCAGTTGAAAGGATCTACGGCCATAAAGCAAGATCGACGACGTAGATCACATATCAACACCCAAAGTTTTCTTGCCTGACACGCGTGCTGATCAAGAGCGCCATAATGATGGAGCAGCCAAAGAAGAATATGGCCTTTACACGTAGTTTGGTAAGGGAGCCCGGGTGTTGAAAGCAAGGGCATCTCGATACCATCACCAAAAGGGATTGATGAAATGATGTATGTCGAGTCCACACACCATGAGATAACTTGGGGGTTGATGGCAAATTGAGGCCAGAGGTCACCTCTGCCATTCATATCATGACGTCTTACATGGTTGGTACCTCCACATTAGGATCTGATCCAGAAACCACGTGACCGTTCGTGTTGTCATTGTGCCACTCGATGATAGCGTGTGTGAGAATTTGACTGAGCCATTATTGAGCTCTACCACCCAACTCGTTATAAGTGCCACAGTTAGAGCCATTTGGAGATACAGAATGAGTGAATGTTGAAGAAGAGCGGGAATGGCTGAATGTTATTCTACTAAGAGTTCTGAAGGTCTTGGAAGGAGGTCTATAAGGATTGTCCTGCTTGAGAAATCTGTTGTCCGATATGTCTTGTTAGCTGATGGACGCTGCTCAGATATTCTACCATTCCTAGACTTTCGTGCTAAAACAACTCCAACCATCATGGTAAAGATGTTCATTACATTAGAAAAGCTTTCTGAAGCCAGTAAGGTCAGTGTAAGGATGTTCATTACATTAGATAGACCTTCTGAGGCTGGTGAGGGTAATGCTGTCCTAATAAAACACAACGCCACTACGGAAGCAGTACCTAGAGTTCCCGGTCCAATGGATATCCCTTCGAAGCCTCCGGACGTGGTCGTGGGCTTCATTTCCATAGTGCATAGTATCCATTGCTAGGGGCGACCGGTCTGGACGAGTGCTCAAACTGGGAGAGAGAAGATCAGAGGTCTTTGTCATCATTGTCGTTGTCCCATATTGCCAACTTCATCGAGGGTGATGACGAGTCCAAGGAGGTGTTGCGCTGGCACAACCTGTAGGAAGGACCTGCTCTCGGTAGAAGAAGCAGACAAGAATGACAAGCCCATCAAGGGTTTGGTACTGTCGAAAAATAGGGCTGTCTTCTCCAGGTCTACGCAAATAACAGTGTTACCAGGAGACATAGGTACCAAGCAAGGAGCCAAACACAGAAGGGACATAAACCTTCTCTCCAGCTGTGGACACAGGCATAATTTCGTCATTATCAAACGCAGAATGAACATAAAAGTTAGAAGCAAAACATGCTGAAGCTGCCACCACTCGAGCAGGGAAAGGCCGTTGAGAATTTCGGGAGAACCAGACACACATCGTGAGTCGCGGCAGGAAGGAAAACGATTCGAGCTGAGTCGGCGTGGAATCGTTGAGAATGCTCTGAGCCATCATTGTCACGTCCAATGAGCCTGCAAACTTCAGATGCTGCATCGCTGTTTCAATCAAGCATGCGCATCACTCCATATTCTCTGTTTTGTATACATAGCAATCGTGACGAATATGCCATGTCCAAGTTTGTTAGGATATTGATTATGGTTGTAACTAATTTTGGCCTTGTTTCGAGGTCAATCTCGGGGGTCTAGGACACTATAAGTGTATCCTCAGCAGAGGGAGAAAGGGTTGGAACTCGTAAGACTTTGCGTTTATATAATTTTGATCTGCTTTAATAAAAGTTGCAGAGCCAGATGCTGGTTTTTGAATGCAAATATTCATGTGTATTTCTCAGTTATAGTCCGTGATTTCTTTTCTTTATGTGCATGTCTTCCTGTTAATCTCTCTATTATGTTTTCTTTCATATCTGAGATAAGTGTGTGATAGTTTCAGAATTGATACTCTGATATTCTCTGTCTATCGTCTCTGATATACACAAATTATTTCTACCAAAGTTGATGCAGAATTCATCTCTCTATTATGTTTTCTTTCATATCTGAGATAAGTGTGTGATAGTTTCAGAATTCATACTCTGATATGCTCTGTCTATCGTCTCTGATATCCACAAATTATTTCTACCAAAGTTGATGCAAAATTCATCTAACTAGTGCTCTGTGTTAATGGGCTGTCATCTTTCCTCCTTTTCCACCAGACCAAAAATATATTGACCATAACCGAAGTACTACCTTGCTTTTGGAGACATTCCCCACGCAAATTGCTCTGTGTCTTTTGATAATTGTGACTCCATAGCCCAATCGTGCTTGCCTTGTTTTCAACCATGAAATCAACTTAAATTTGTTCTATCTTTAAATCTGGCCTTGATAAATGCTCTTGTGAGAGATCCCTCTCTGGAAAGGAAGAAGCCAACTCTCCTTTCCTAAAGTGGTTCTGCTGTTACGTCGGGGTCCGCCTTCTACAACCTTGGGTGCGATTTTGAGTGCTAACAAACTAGCGCCGTTGCTGGGGACGAAGGTTCAGATCTTCCTTGGGTATGAATGACAAAGTTTCAGATGTGACTGTCGATGGTGAACAACGGTCAGATATCAGCGAGGTTGTATATTTTTCACCTGGTGACTCCACCTTTAAGAATCCCATTTCAGTGACTCCACCAGGGAGACATGATCTAGAGATCTAGCTTTTCAAGAGAACCGACAGACTCCACTAGGGAAAATGAGCTTAGTGTAAAGACATGGAAAGGCGTTATGAAAAAATAAGGTACTCAAGTTTCGGCTTTCTCCAAGAGGTCCTATCTTTTCTTGTAAATATTTTCATATCCTTTCCTAAGCTTGTCAAAAAAATCCCTCATTACTCAGTACACTCCGAACCAAATCATGAATTTACCCCTGTATATCGGTCTTTGCGAACCGAAAGTACTTCTTCATTTGGTATATTGGATTTCGATCAAGACCTTCTATCTGAACTACATGACATTAAGAAACAACCTTACGAACTTCATGATACCACGGTCGAGGCTACGGCCTTCCCACATAACCCTGTTTCTTCCTATGGCCAAAATCAGTACAGACCACTTCACTTACCTCGTGTCCTTCATGATTTTCCTACAAAGCACTGCAAGTACCTTCCTAAGTTTGATGGAGAATCTAAGACCCTTACAGCTGAGAAACATCTCCAAGCCTTTGAGCATTTCCTCGACCTCTTTGAGATAGAACATGATGATGTTTGCATGAGGGTTTTCTTCCAATCTTTGCAAGGAGATGTTAAAGAATGGTTCAAACACTTGCAGCCGGGATCCATTTACACATGGGGGGAATTTTCTCATACATTTTTGAAATTCTGGGGTAGGAGGAGGTCATTGGACCAAAGTACTTTCAGAGTTCTATTCCATGAAGAAACAAGAGAGTGAAACTACGTCTAGTTTCAACAGGAGATTTGCAAGTTTTTATTATAGTATGCCGAGATAAATTCAACCATTAGAAGGTACTGCTAAATTGCATTATGCATCTGTCTTTCCTCCTGAATTGTCACTACTTCTTTTGGAGAGAAGGTCAGTCACATTGCAGCATATGTTTATCGATCTATTAGAGGTTGAAGACAATCTTAGGATGTCTAAAAAATCTTCAGACCAAGACAGTGATAACAATACAGAAAGGGAATTAGAATTGAATGAACAATATGAACAGAAAGAACTTGCTGTGTCACCCAATTCTGTGTTGTGTGAGCAAGAAGATGGTCAAACAAGTGGTGTACAGGAACAAGGTCATACTCGCTTGTTTATGAAAGTTGCAATCAGCCTATCATAAATTCTATTAGTGACGATTCTAAAGAAGTTTTCGGGCTACCTGTATATGATGAATATGAAGACGATTACTTGGATGCTATGCCTAAAAAACCAGTTGTAGATTTTGTAAGTTCAGGGCCTTTTAAGGAAGAAAGTTTGATTGAATTCCAAAGTCATCGGGCTGGAAATAGAAGGGATATGAGCATACCGAAGGTGACTGTTTGCCTTTGTGTTATCCCTCATTGGTATTTGATGAGACAAATACTTAAATCTTCTGAACCAAGACAAAAATTCGAAGTAGCAGAAAGTTTTATAAACTGTTTTGAAATTAGTGATGAAAAATACGAGCAATCAGGTAATCAGTCTCAACATGTAAAGAAACCAACAGTTTATGATGATGAACTGGATCACAAGGAAGACAATGAGGGTTGTCAAGTGGAAGTTTCTTTTTGTTTTTTCATATTCAGAAATTTTTTGTCAAGAAGAAACCTGTTTGCTTGATCCTATAGAAGAAAAGAATGATATTTCCGCTGAAGCATATAAAGAAGATGAAGTTTTAAAATCAGAAATTTTGGATGAAGTTGTAAATGTCTCGCCTGAAAACTGTCATGAGAATTCATTTCAAGATTCTTTTGAAGATCAGTCTGACAGGGTACTAGATGAGTTACACTTTGAACAACCTTCTCATGGTAAGCAAATGACAAATTTTTGAAGGCTATCATGTTCTTTATGATCCTGTCGCTGAATATATGGAAAGACTTTTCAGTCAAGAGGGTCGGTTGTGTGTTTGCAATAATGGAGTGGGTCACCAAGAAGAAGAGGAGGACTCCAAATGGGATACTTCTTTATGTTTTTTAAATTCAGAAATTAATTTTCCTGATTCTATTGAAGAACACAATGCTATTTTCTTTGAAACACTTATAAGGAAATCAGGTTTTGAATTCTGAAATTTTATATGAAAAATTTGATGTCTCATTTGCAAATGGTCAGGAGCATTCCTTGCATGGTTTTCTTGAAGAGCATTTGGGCAGGATGCTAGAGGAGTTGCAGTCGAAGCTTTTTTGTCATGACAAACAAATAACATAAAATTTTGCAGGTTATCAAGATCCAGTGGCGGAATACATGGAGAAGTTTTGCAGCAGTAATGGCTGGTTATGTCTTTACAGAAAGGGTCAATTTCTATATCATAACCTTTTGTCATTAAGTTTGTCATCTATATTTTTGATCAAGCATGAGGATAAAGTCGGTTTATGGGATCATTTGCTTGATTGGCTTCACTGGAAGTCAGAAGTTACTTGACTAGGCATTGATGCTTAGTAAGTAGGGTAGGTAAGTAGATGTGAATAAGCTTGACATGGCAAGCATTTCATTCAATAGTTTTTAGTTTGTTTTCAGTTTTAATTTTGATTTCAGTTTCAGCTTTAAAGTTCAGGTTTGCAGTTATAGTTGGTTTCCAGCCTTCGGAGTATGGACAGGTGACAGGTTACAGGTTGACAGGGGTTTGTTTGTAGAATAGTTTCAGTTTTGGCTTCAAAGCATGCTGGGGATTTCAGAGAATTCTGCAGAGCCGCCTAATGGATTCGGCACCTGGTCTACGGGGTTCTTTGCTACCTCACTGGGAGGATAACATCCCTACCTGGAGCCACTTGTTAGCACTGTTTTTTGTGCTAAGTAGTTGAAGGAATGAGATCTGCCGAATTTTGCATCATATGACCTTAGAGAATATTAAGAGTTTTCTGCAGGTTTCCCAAAGGTCGTTTCTGAGCCGAGATTGAAAGATGATCGAAAAGATTTCAGTTTTTCAACCTTGAGAATGTATGAGAATGAGTAAATTTGGTCCTAATTGCGTGTGAATAGGAAATAAGCTTAAGAATTTTGGCCTAGGCGGGAATAAGTTAACATGCATGTTCAATAGTCCGTTGGACGAAGAAGAGTGAACAGATCTCCGGTCATAAACCCTTTCGTCGGCCCAAGGTGTAGGGAAAAATGGAATACACAAATTGGTCGAAGTAATGTAAAATGGATGGTATTTCAACGGTGGCGATCGACGGTCGAGTCAAATCAACGGAGGGTGTATATTTTGCAAATGTGACCTGCATGGCAAGAGTCACTTTTTAAATTTTGCGGAATAAGTTAAAACGCTCGTAGATTTCAATGGCCAAGATTGACAAGGGGTTAGATCAACGACGGAGGTAAGTCCCGCTGATCTAAAGTGCTCGCGAAGAGTCACATTTCAAATCGATGGAATGAGTTAAAGCGAGATATGTCTCAGCGGCGGAGATCAAGTAGGGAGGAGATCTGCGGCAGACAAGGATTCCGCTGTTTGGACATGCACGAAGAAACTCGCCCTTGACATTTGCAAAAAATGGTAGACCCGTGAAATATGGACGACAGAGATTGAAGACACTTTTGATCGAGGGTTGAAAACAATTCTGCTCGTTAAAATTGTACGAAGAAATGTCAGGGTTGGGGTTCGCGGGCTTGGATACGAGCCATATATCTCGATGACCACGATGAAAGTTGGAACGAGGATCCACGACTGAGAATAGTCCCAATCATCTAAGAGGTGGAGAGGCAGATTTTTGGGGTGAGTACGCGAAGGATGGAAGTGACAGGTGATCGAAGGTGTAGACGCCAGTTGAAAGGATTTGTGGCCATAAAACAAGATCGACGGCGTAGATCACATATCAGCACCCAAATATTTCTTGCCTGACACACGTGCCGATCAGGAGCACCATAATGATGGAGCAGCCAAAGAAAAATATGGCCTTTACATGCAGTTTGGTAGGGGAGCCGGGCTGCTGAAAGCAAGGGCATCTCGATACCATCACCAGAAGGGATCGATGAAACGATGTATGTCGAGTCCATGCACCATGAACTAACTTGGGGGTTGATGGCAAATTGAAACCGGAGGTCACCTCCACCATTCATATCATGACGTCATAACAAAAAGGGGTGGCATTGTTGGTACCTCCACATTAGGATCTGATCCAGAAACCACGTGACCGTTCGTGTTGTCATCGTGCCACTCGATGATAGCATGTGTGAGGATTTGACTGAGCCATTATTGAGCTCGACCACCCAGCTCGTTATAAGCGCCACAGTCAGAACCATTCGGAGATATAGAATGAGTGAATGTTGAAGAAGAGTGGGAATGACTAAATGTTATTCTACTAAGAGTCTTGAAGGTCTTGAAAGGATGTCTATAAGGACTATCTTGGTTGAGAAATCTGTTGTCCGATATGTCTTGTTAGCTGATGAACGCTGCTAAGATATTCTACCATTCCTGGACTTTCGTGCTAAAACAACTCCAACCATCAGGGTAAAGATGTTTATTACATTAGAAAAGCTTTTTGAAGCCAGTAAGGTCACTGTAAGGATGTTCATTACATTAGATAGACCTTCTGAGGCTGGTGAGGGTAATGTTGTCCTAATAAAAGACAACGCCACTACGGAAGCAGTACCTACAGTTCCCGGTCCAATGGATATCCATTCGAAGCCTCCGGATGTGGTCGTGGGCTTCATTTCCATAGTGCAATAATATCCATTGCTAGGGGTGATCGATCTGAACAAGTGCTCAGACTGGGAGAGAGAAGATCGGGGGTCTTTGTCATCATTGTCGTTGACTCATATTGCCAACTTCATTGAGGGTGATGATGAGTCCAAGGAGATGTTGCGTTGGCACAGCCTGTAGGAAGGACCTGCTCCTGGTAGAAGAAACGGGCAAGAATGACAAGCCCATCAAGGGTTTGGTACTCTCGAAAAATAGGGTTGTCTTCTCCTGGTCTACGCAAATAACAATGTTTCCAGGAGACATAGGTATCGGGCAGGGATCCAAACATAGAAGGGACATAAACCTTCTCGCTAGCTGTGGACACAGGAAGAATTTCGTCATTATCAAACACAGAATGAACATAAAAGTTAGAAGCAAAACGTGCTGAAGCTGCCACCGCTCGAGCAGGGAAACGCTGTTGAGAATTTTGGGAGAACCAAACATACGTCGCGAGTTGCGACAGGAAGGTAAACGAGTCGAGCTGAGTCGACGTGGAATCGTTGAGAATGCTCTGAGCCATCATTGTCACGTCTAGTGAGCCTGCAAACTTCAGATGTTGCATCACTATTTCAATCAAGCATGCACATCACTCCATATTCTCTGTTTTGTATACATAGCAATCTTGACGAATATGCCATGTCCAAGTTTGTTAGGATATTGATTATGGTTGTAACTAATTTTGGCCTTGTTTCGAGGTCAATCTCGGGGGTCTAGGACACTATAAGTGTACCCTCAGCAGAGGGAGAAAGGGTTGGAACCCGTAAGACTTTGCGTTTATATAATTTTGATCTGCTTTAATAAAAGTTGCAGAGTCGGATGCTGGTTTTTGAATGCAAATATTCATGTGTATTTCTCAGTTATAGTCTGTGATTTCTTTTCTTTATGTGCATGTCTTCTTGTTAATCTCTCTATTATGTTTTCTTTCATATCTGAGATAAGTGTGTGATAGTTTCAGAATTGATACTATGATATGCTCTGTCTATCGTCTCTGATATCCACAAATTATTTCTACCAAAGTTGATGCAAAATTCATCTAACTAGTGCTCTGCGTTAATGGGCTGTCATCTTTCCTCCTTTTCCACCAGACCAAAAATATATTGACCATAACCGAACTACTACCTTGCTTTTGGAGACATTCCCCACGCAAATTGCTCTGTGTCTTTTGATAATTGTGACTCCATAGCCCGATCGTGCTTGCCTTGTTTTCAACCATGAAATCAACATAAATTTGTTCTATCTTTAAATCTAGCCTTGATAAATACTCTTGTGAGAGACCCCTCTCTGGAAAGGAAGAAGCCAACTCTCCTTTCCTAAAGTGGTTCTGTTGTTACCTTGGGGTCCGCCTTCCACAACCTTGGGTGCGATTCTGAGTGCTAACAAGATCTTTGAGCAAGGTGGAGGGACATCTCATTTTTCCATGTCTTATCTACCATTAGATCAAAGGGAGATATTATTGCTGTATTTGGGGAGCTTTTTCTCCATTTTCCTTGTTTATCTTGACTAGAGGTGCCTTGTTTATCTTGACTAGAGCTTTCTTTGTTTATCTTGTTTATCAGGAGAGAGATTTTAGGCACAAATTGTAGTCTCTACATACTAGTGTTGCAAACATCGGCGCGGCGAAAAAATCGGCAGGGTCCAGGAAACATCGTTTCGGGATATCTCGGCAACACATCGGCAAACATCGGCAATAAATCGACAAACTTAAAAAAATACAAAAATATTCAATTTCAGCTTTAGAAAAAATTGGGAAAAAATCGGCAATATCTCGGGATAAATCGAGGAAAAATCGCCCCGATTTTTTCAGCGATTTTTTGAAAAAAAATTGCCGAGCTGAAAAACTCGCGAATTCTCGGACATCGGCGATTTCTCGGCCGATGTTGGTAACACTGCTACATACCTCAACACCATTGGAGACAATCATGAGGATCACCTTTTATTTCCTAGTCGTCTCATCATCTTGGGGCATCAAGTGGTAGGTAAAGATCCATACCACTTCAGTTTTTGGATAGTGACACCTTCAGTTTCCTTGTGTTCCACTGTAGAGTTCCCTCAAGTTCCTTGAGGAGTTGTTGCTCTAGGGCCCAAGAGAGACGCCACTAGTCTTGCATACAAATCAACTACAAGCGAGCGCAAAGTTGGGCTTCCCTTGCACAAATTATTACTCTCTAGGTTTGGTCGAGGAGTGAGTCCATCTAGAATTTCTTTCTCATGACCTTGGTTGGGAGGAGCGATGGATCCTTCTATTCTAGTGCTCCCACAATCTTGTAGCTAGTCTCGCTTGGCTCTAGACACCCTCCATGACATCATTTCATTGTGCATCGCCCACTTCATAGTGATTGATGACTTTGTTGAGGGGCTTGCTTCTTTGTCCCCTCACTCGACTTTGACATCTAACTCCAACATGCCTTGGCTTCCTCTCTTTTGTATTGTGGATTGCTTTGTGTTTTAAGCATTTTTCATGTTCCTTGTGCCTCTCTTTCTAGCCAGCTATTTAGATCTTTATTTACTTTTGATAGCATTGATATAGGGGTTGCTTTCACACACCCACTTTGTATCTATATTGATGTACTTTAGTCCAATTGACCTACTTATTGTGGTCATTTCGTTGGACGTTAATAAAAATATCTTATCTTATGGCATCCTCTTTTATATTCATTTTTGTGAAGTTAAGTTTGATGGGAAGAATTATGTAGTTTGGAAGGTTGGAATGAGAAATGCCTTGAAGAAGTAGAATTGGGGAAGTTCAAAGCTAGATATGCAATACAACGCTTGGCTCTAGACACCCTCCATGACATCATTTTGTTGTGCATCGCCCACTTCACAGTGATTGATGACTTTGTTGAGGGGCTTGCTTCTTTGCCCCCTCACTCGACTTTGACATCTAACTCCAAGATGCCTTGGCTTCCTCTCTTTTGTATTGTGGATTGCTTTATGTTTAAAGCATTTTTCATGTTCCTTGTGCCTCTCTTTCTAGCCAGCTACTTAGATCTTTATTTACTTTTGATAGCGTTGATATAGGGGTTGCTTTCACACACCCACTTTGTATCTATATTGATGTACTTTAGTCCAATTGACCTACTTATTGTGGTTATTCGTTGGATGTTAATAAAAATATCTTATTTTATGGCATCCTCTTTTATATTCATTTTTGTGAAGTTAAGTTTGATGGGAAGAATTATGTAGTTTGGAAGGTCGGAATGAGAAATGCCTTGAAGAAGTAGAATTGGGGAAGTTCAAAGCTAGATATGCAATACAACTTGAACTCGTCAATGGTTGAACATTTTAATCCTTAGATCTAAAGCGCAAATATTGCTACTTAGATATGGACAAATTGCTAAACCTATATGCTACCTTTAATCGTGGAGAGTGCTATATTTGCACAATCAACTTCATGCATTGAATATGAATGACAACAAGAGTGTTAGATGTTGAATTTTAACATGTGTATGGTATTTTCAAAAATTGCAAACTGTAATAGAGATAACATTTGAGATATTAACAGTAGTAAGACAAATGCAGTAGTAAAACAAGCATCACACAATTCAACACACAATTTTTCACGGGGAAACCTTTTAAGGACAAAAACCCCAAAGTATTAATAATTCATCCTCTAAATGAGCTGAATGAGTTTGTACATGAGCAGAGAAATCTTGTTCACAGAACTCTGAGACGAATGTATAAAAATTTCCAAAACAAAGAAAGCCCTAATAGGCTTTTACTGCTGCTGCTATTGCTGCCACGTGTACTGTACTTTCATGTACCTGCTGGTACCTCAACGAAGGTCTGTAGCTGCCACACAGATGCTAGCTGCTGCTGCCACGTGGACTGTGGCAGCCACCGTGACTACTGCTGCCCTTTACCACTTCACTGTGACTGTTATGGCAGCTTTGCTGCTGCTAGTTCTTACCACTGTGACTGCTGCTGCTAACCCTGTGACCACCATTATGACTGCTGTTGCTAACCCTGTGACCACCACCGTGACTGTTACCTTCTGCAGCTACCTCGTAACCATCATCGTGACCTTTAACAAGCCTTTATAAGTTTATTATGAGCTGCAGCAGCTCTGCTGCTACTGCACTCACAGAGACTACTCTCCACCGTGAGCTGTAGAATGAAGGAAGAAACCCAAGCAAGCTTAAGAGCTACCACTTAGAAGAAAAAAGAAAAATAACCAGCCACCGAATTGTTCCCAGTCAACCTCAGCTGCGAGTTGTATAGTGGAGCATTCAAGTGATGAAAGGTGATAAAAATGATTTGCAAATGTTCTTCATTTATAGTCCAACGAACATTTAAGTTGGTTCCACATAATTAGGTGGTTGTCATTAGGGCTTCCTTTCTTTTTCATCTTTGACCCTTGACTTTTGATGTTTTGTGGTTCAAAGGTCTTCTTGATGTTTGACTTGTGCCACTTGGTCCTTCACTTGATGGTCTCATGGACCAAGACTAGGGTTTCAGGGTCCTTCAAGTATTTTTGTGACCACAACAAGTTGTCTCAAGAGTTCTTCAGGGTCCTTGTGGTTCATTCATGCCCACTCAAAGTACATCTTCATAAACAAGGAGAATTATTAAATGCTTTATCTTGATCTCCTTGTTGTCACCAAGATCAGGTGCTAGGTCTCTCAACCAGGGGTAGCTAGTCCCTGGAGAGGTCTCATAGCCCATAGATCAAGGAGAGGAGTGCATCACTTGCCCAGACCCGGTCTAGGGCTTATGGTGATGACTTGGTAACGGACCAGGTGCCTTAGCCCCAGGCTGCATCAAATGACTCAATGTCAAATACTTGGTAACTGACCAAGCGCCTTCATTCTTCCAAAGAATGGCTCTCAGCCCTAGGCTGAGGTCCTAGTCCTAGACTAGGTTGAATTCCTGGTAACTGACCAAGTGCCTCCATTTAGTGAATGGCGCTCAGCCTTAGGCTGAGAGCCCAGTCACGGACTGGGTTAATTTCCTGGTAACTGACCAGGTGCCTCCATTCACCCAGAGAATGGCCCTCAGCCCTAGGCTAAGGCCCCAGTCCCAGACTGGGTTAATTTCCTGGTAACTGTCTAGGTGCCTCCATTCTCCTAAAGAATGGCTCTCGATGCTGCTTAGGAAAAATCAACACTCCCTCTTAGCGAGAGAGGTATTCTCTGCAATACCAAGCTTGTCACGAAAGTATATGGACTTTGCTGCTGTTAGAGGCTTGGTCAGAATGTATGCAATCTGTTCATCGGTACGGATATACTAAAGCTTGAGGGTGCCTCTTTGCACTAAGTTTCTGATGAAGTGGTACTTCATTTCAATGTGTTTTGACCTGTCGTGAAATGTTGTCGCCTAAAACACACTTCACCGTGGAAAAGTCTTCCAATCACTAGGTGTGTTCTTGAGGGCAACTATGAGTTTAGAACCCAATGTCACCTCGATTCCTAACTCCTCCATTTAGACCCAACTCCCTAAAGGTCAAGGGGGGTAGTCCCTACTTACTAAGTGTTGCCGCCTTTCACACACCTGGGTCACGTGGCAGAAATCTTCAAGCCACTCGATGTGTCCTTGGGGGCAAGTCTCGAGTCAAGGCTGTCACCTTGTTCTTGACTCCTCTGTTTAGGCTCAACTCCTAACGGAGCCAAGGGGGGTAGACCCTATTAAGTTACTAAGGATAATTACTTAGTGTTGTGATGTTAAACTGATTGAGTTACTTAGGAGTTTGCAATTCAACTATAGATGATCAAAGATGGCAAGATACAAAAGATGAACACACGAAAGCACAATGCCGAGACACAATATATATATAAAGCAAGAAAATAACCAGTGCCTTAGAATGGAGTCAAAAAATAGAAACAATGTACTTGCGCGTGCTTGGAGTGAGTGTTTTGCGATTGCCTCTTGGTATGTTTTAAGTTAAAATTGAAGTGTGAGTTGATTAAAATTAGGCAAAGGGGGGACTCCAGATATACCCTAGAGTACTTGGAGTATGTCCAAAACTAAACCTTCACGGCTACCCGCAAGGAATATGTGGGCTGAAATGGAGTCTCTGGGGCTATTGTTCATAACGCACCCGTTAGGGTGTGACAGAGATCGGTGCCCCGATGTCACTTTTAAGAAGTTCCTGCTTCCTTTGGGTATTTTGCCACCGTGATGGTTCGATCTAGGTGTTGGATTTTCACCTGTTGGTTTGTTAATTTGGGAGAGTGAGTCCTAATTATACTAGTTACTCAAGTGCTTTAGCTTGAATAATCGGACGAACCGCAGCCAAGTGCAGAGCATACACACTGGAGTCTTGTCAATTTTAGTAAGTTTTAAACTGGGTGTTCTTGTTTAAAATAAAACCCTCCAGGAACCTCTTTCGATCCAAGTGGATCTCAATCGGGGAATCGAGGAGGGGTTAATTTTATAATAGCTGAAAAAAAATGATCAAAAGAAAACAGATACACAATTCTAGTTTTCTAATTAGTCCTACCACGAATCTCTTTCCCCTTTCGGGTCAATCGGGAAGTCGTGGGGTAAGTATTAAGATTACTTTGAAATATAAAGTATGGAATATGAAATTAATAATAAAATAAATTATACTACCCTGTAGATTAGATCAATACTAGTTTGAAAAGAAATGAGCAAAAAACAACAAAAATGACACCGACGCAAATCCCCCCAGGGGGGATGGGGAATGGGCTCGAAAGAGCCTATTCAAAAATAATTTTATTAATAGTGGTTACAATATCAGAGAACTGATATAATTTCTCTTGATCCTTATATGGATTGAAATCAAGAGATTACAAGGTGCAAAAATCAAAGGTTTTAGTCAAATGGGAGACCCCTGGGGGGATTTGAATGCTCCTGAAGACACTTCCGAATAACAGCTTCCTTTATTTCATGTTACACCTGCTAAAAACCAGCGAGCATGTTAGAATAACATATGCCCAAAATCACTTTAAGAGTACCTTTGGATCAGCCTACCTTAACTCAAAAAAGATGGAGTTAAAACTAGCTAAACAAGTGAAAAAGGAACCAAGGAAAGCAAGCTTTCCTTGGGATCTTGGCTTGCTATTTGTGCAGCCAATGAAATATGCACTGATTGCTGGATTTATCTTTTATAACAGCAAAAAGAAATCTAATGCATGCAAGCTACACGTTTTCTTCAAATTTCCATGCAAAAATGACGATTTCCCTAAAGCTAGATCTAGAATGCTTATGAAACTTTTTAACTGCAAGATCTAGACTATGGACTTTGATAAGATAGATCTATGTTGGAATTACTTTTAAGATGATAGATCTAAGCACAATCAAAGCTATGAACAAAGTAACCGGGTAAAAATGTTGATTTTGAGGGAGGAAGAGGAGGAGAGAAATGCCAGTTTCCTTGAAGATCCACAGTGGAGCTTTCAGGTGGAATGTCGAGGGACTATGCCTTTGGAAGGTTTTGAAGAGAGTGAAGAAGCAAACTAGATCAGCATCTATCTCCAATGTAGGAACCTGCAGCTCAGCTGAAATCAAAGAACTTGCCAAGAAACTTGTGAGATTCGATTAGTACATACACAGAGATTCAAAATAACATGCATATAAGCTTATAGGACATGTTGAATCTAGATCTCTAAACATGCATCAAAGGAAGGAGATGGTCAATAAACTTATTGAAAATCACCTTTCCTATCAAGATTATAATAAGCCTATTATCAATCTTAACAACGGATCTACAAGCAATTAGCAAAAAATGAATACAGATACAGGTTACCTCAGTAAAATAATGGCAATAATCATCCACACCACCGTCTAGCCTCCAAAGCTTTTCTTTATTTCAAATGAAGAATTACAACAGTACAATAGCAGCAGCACCTCAATCCCAGTTCTAACTAGCTTGGAAGAGGCTGCTGTGCTTGGATATATACAAAAACCAGGAGATCCAGCCCAGGGGGGGCGCAAATCCCAAGGAGATAAACCAAATATGCTGATGGAGAGTCCATCAATGCCTGATCTGTGTCTAACTGAGCCAGATCTGAGTCTCACCGAGTGCAATTGTCAATCGGAGAGCTGATCTGACTGACACCTCAACCTGTTGACTAAAGCATCCACCAAAACTCATCCAGATGAGCCAAAACGTGTTGAGGAGAGAGGGAGGGCGAAATTCCCCATAAAGGATGCTGAAGATCAACTCTGGATCTGATTTGATCACCTCCTTCAGTTAAGAATCTGTCAGATCCAGTCAATCTGGTTAAGATCTGACTGATTTCAATCAAATTGGCTGAGAATCCACTGATCTATGATTTTGGATTTGCTCCATTG
>LPNX010980860.1:106424-227514 GCA_001517045.1 Pseudotsuga menziesii | reverse complement strand
ATTTATTACAATTCCCCCATGGGGTATGAACATGTGATATAGTACAACAAACACTTCCTAGAAGTACTTCCAAAGGTCTTCTGAAGTCCGAACAAGTTATCCTTGTCCGGTTAACCAGGCTCACTTGATAAAAAACCACTAAGTACAACTTAGGTGGTAACACTAAGTTCTTTTTTTGATGAATGTTTTCTGGGAGTTGTAAATTACAAAAAATGACAATCAGCGTGCAGCGATACAAATATTTCAGTGTCAAGCAAACTCTTTAACAATCAATCAGTAATGTATGAAAGAGAGAAATAATCAAATAATCAAAATGACCAGTGCCGTCTCTACCCGGGCTATGGAGTCACAATAATCAATTTCAAATAATTTTTTTAAAGCATCAACTCATTTACCTTAACAAATATACAAGAACATGATGACTTTCAATAAACGAGTAAGTTAAAATAAAGTGATTGCAAAGTAGAGAAATGTTAATGATTGTAACAATGTTATGCAAGTGGTCCTGTAAGTTTTAGTAAATTTTATGTCTCTCTTTGACTTAGGGAATTAAGTGTTTGTTGCAAAGAAATGAACTATTCTAGATGTCTACCCCAAGAGACTATCTCCTTCAATTAGAGAGAGAATGTCGGGTGCTCAACATGGGAACACAAGGTTCCCACTTAGCTCCACGGGTCAAACTTGAAACTTGCTGGCTGCTCAACTGGAGGACACAAAGTGCCACGAAGCCCCTTACGGCTTCTACCCCACTAGCTCCACAGGTCGAGCCTCTTTTTCTTTTTTCTAATGGAGATGCTTATTTGGGTGCCTATTATAGTTTTAAACTAGCCAACACAAATCTTTGCCCTTTCTCGTCACCCTAGATTGGTCGAACCGGTGGGGGGAGAGGATACGGAGCAAAAAACGGGGCTTGGTTTATTTTAAACAAAATGAAGAATTTAACAATTATTAACAATGCAAGCCAGCACGATATTGCAAGGATGGCAAAGCCGAATCACTTGCAAGGTGTGGGCAAACAAAAATGAAAGTAAGAAAGATACAAGCCAACATGATTTCATAAGGATGGCAAAGCCGAATCACTTGCAAGGTGTGGGAAAATGAAAATACCAAACAAAAAAAACACTAACCGACATGATTTTGCAAGGATGGCATAGCCAAACCACTTGCAAGGTGTGGGAAAAAATAAAGAAGATAATAAAAACAAAATGAAACTCTAACTAATCTAAACCCACGCCAATCAACAATTGCTTATGCAAAGGTGGGCAAGCCCAACTTCTATTGCTAGCAATGGATGGCAAATAAATGAGACTTGATTTAACTGAAAATGCAAAGCAAGAAATCAAGTCCAAGAGACTCTCTCGGACTTGTTACAAAGGCTGAAATTTCAGCGTAAAGAAAGAGGTAAAAGGAGTGAGAAAAACCGTGTTTTTTCCTTTCTTGAGATGGCCTTGAAGCTCTTCCTTTGGGGTGGCCTTAAAACTCTTCTGTGGCTGAAATTTGATAGAGTTTTGCCCTGTTGTGTTACTAACCTGTTAAAAACAAGCAAACAGAAAATGGTAAAATGTGCCCAAAATCACTTTGGGGAAGTTAGTATGTTAGTGCAATATATATACAAAATTTATACAAAGTTGCCAAGAGAATAATATTGAGAAAATTTGAGTGAATATGAGTAAAAATCAAACTTGAAGAACCCAACCAACTAAGACTAAAATGCAGAAATTTTTTAAAGAGTTAGTGTGCTCTTTGCTCTTCAAATGGTTGAAGAAGTGGACATCTAACCAAAGAATCCCACTCTTCAATCTGGATAATCTGCAACTTGAAAGATGAGCTAAACAAACACAAAGAGAGGTGAGATTCTGACAATGATTAAAGAAATCAAACTATTCAACCAAGAAATGCTTGAAGTTTTTGAATGCAAGAGAGAAAAACTCATAAGATCTACATAAACTAAGAAGATCTTACTAGGACAAAACAGTTTGCCTCTTTGGCCTCACTTGTACTTGAAAGAACTTGAGAAAACGGAAGCAAGTCACCACCCAACAACACAAGATCTCCTCCAAAGCTTTTTATTAAAAATGCCCAATTGTTGGAAATTACAGTAATCTCAAAGAATGAGAGCGAAATGCAAGCAAGAGAGTGAGAGCATGAGACATTCTACCCCAAATGAAGAGGGGAAGCCTCCTTAAATAGGAAAAATGAAAGAGAGAGGCTCTTTGCTTGCTAGACAAGTGACACAAGGGAGAGAGAGGGGCCCAAGAGAGGGGGGCGAATTTGATCAAGGAGGGAAAAACCAAGGTTTGAGATCTCCAATATGGGGTGAGAAACCCCCAATTTAATGCTTTTAACCTTATTGCTATGTCAAATGGAGAGGAAACCACCATAGTGGGGCCCTTTCCATTGACTTTAGCTCACCCAACCAATCAAAGAGAGAAAGGGGCACCCCCTAGAGTCGGCAACTCAAAACTTGTTACATGCTTGCTTGAGGGCCCCCCTTTGGGTCTTAAATTTATCTTAGGAACCTAATTTAAACATTAGAACCTTTACTTGGTCACCCCAAGTGACTATAGTCACTTTTCCAAAATTTGACTCTTTAATTAATTGCCAATTTTCTTGATTTCCTTGACTGACTTTGGCAAATGTGACCAAAACCGTAGCAAGACTTGTCTGAATGACTTCAAACTTTGCCTAAGGGTGTAGGGGAACTCACGCCATTGATTTTGAGTACCCATACCCCTATTCATGGGCATTAGATGCCATTTAACCCTCTTTTTAATACAACTTTTTTTATGCTGGGGGACAATTTTTAATCACCAAAAATTAAAAAATCATAGGCAAAACTTAATGAAATTCCGCAAGACTCTGGATAATGTCTAGCATGGTAATTATAGAACATTCCTAGGCCCCAATCACCCCATGGACTCGATCACTATAACACCTTTCACCACTTTGGAGGTAATTTTGAGTGAAAAAATCAAATAATTAAAATCTCTAAAAAGAAATTTTAATTATCCAAGTGAAAAAACACTCGATGAAAAGACTTCCCTAATGATTAATTCTTAGGTGATTAAGTTACAAAAAACTAGACCTTCATGTTGACATATCCTTACAAAATCCCCCACAGGGGTGCGGAAATTTCATAGAGAGAAGAAGAGAAGAAGAGCTGGCTTGCTTGATATAATCATTAAGTACTTCATTCTTATCTTCAAGGCACATCCAACATGTGCATGGTACATCGTTGTCCACCTAGTTGGTTTTGGTGGTCAACAGTGAAACACAGGGTTTTTTGAAAGCTTTATGCAACTCTGATTATCACAATGAATAATAGTTGACGCAAGCTTTCCACCGAACATATCTGAGAGAAGTTTCCTAAGCCAAATTGCTTCTTTGCAGGTATCACTAGCAGCAATAAACTCAGCTTCAGTTGTGCTCTGAGCTATGGAACCCTGTTTCTCGTTGGACCAAGAGATCATTTTCGATTCCATACTGAAGTAATATCCTGATGTGCATTTCCGGTCTACTGCACTGCCAGCCCAATCAGAGTCGGCATATCCGACTAACATTACTCCAATGCTGGAAGTATACATGAGCCCATACGTAATAGTACCTCGCACATGTTTAGCAGCTACCCAGTGTATGTGCTTCGGATCAGACATGAATTGACTCAACGCATTCACTGTGTAACAAATATCTGGTCTCGTGTGCACTAGATACATCAAGGTTCCAATGAGCTGTCGATACTGAGTAGGATCCACATCCTTTGAACAAGTGGTTGAGTCACGTAACTTCTTCAAGTTCATTGTCATGGGTATGCTCATGGACTTGCAGTCTTGCATTCCAAATCTCTGCAAGATATCAATTGCATACTTTCCTTGTGTCAGGAAGATCTCGCCTGGATTTTGCCAGATCTCTAAGCCAAGAAAATAGTGCATCAGACCTAGATCCTCCATTTCAAATTCAAAGGTGAGCTCCCTCTTACACTGCGCTATCAACTGTTCCTCTCCAGTAAGGAACAAATCATCCACATACAGAACTAGGATCAAGTGATGATTATGAACAACCTTAAAGTACAGGTTGGAGTCAGCAGTACTTTTGGAGAACCCCAAGCTGTGAAGGTAGCCATCAATTCCTGCATACCAAACTCTTGGGGCATGTTTGAGCCCATACAAGGTTTTCTTCAGTTTACACACATGGGACTTCTCCCCATGAGTCACAAAGCCTTTTGGTTGTTCAATGTAGACTTCCTCTTCAATTTTTCCATTGAGGAAAGCTGTTTTTACATCCATTTGATGGAGTTTCCATCCAAACACAGCAGTGAGGGAGATGATAGTCCTGATGGTGGTATATCTAACGACGGGAGCAAAAGTTTCGTCATAGTCTATGCCTTATTTTTGAGCGAAGCCACGAGATACAAATCTAGCTTTATACTTTTCAATGCTGCCATCAGCAGCAACGACATGCTTAATTTTGTAAATCCATCTAGATGTTACCACAGACTTCCCTGTTGGTCTAGGAACAACTTCCCCCACATCATTTTTTATAATTGAACTATATTCTTCAATCATGGCATCATTCCATACTTGTAGACTTGTTGCTTCTTTGTATGTGGACGGTTCTGCATCAATGAGCTTGCTCATAAGACCCCAGTACTTTTTGGGCTTTATGCTTTCTCTGAAAGTTCCGAGAGGAGCTTTATGCTTCTCGGCTTCTTGCAATGTTTTTTAGAACCAGGTAGGTCTTCTTTTGGAGGGAGGAGCCTCAAGTAGTTCTTCAGCTAGTCTTTCTGATTCTATGGGCACATCCAAAATTTGAGGCTCATTTTCTTCTTCCTCCCTTTGATCTTTTGAATTTGGAATTTCGGAAGGAGATTCTTCTATATCCTTTGGAAGCTCTTTTGGTTGGCAAAACACATCTTCCTCACATCTTCCTCATGGAATATCACATCTCTACTGATTTCACTGTACTTTTGTCCAGGAACATAAATGCGGTAGGATTTCGAGCTTTCACTGTAATCAACAAATGTGCCTTTTTTTTCGGAAGGCTCTAGCTTCAATCTCTTTTCTTTTGGCACATGAATATATACAGGAGTGCTAAAAATCCTCATGTGGTTGACTGCAGGTTTTTCTTTCTCATGAATACTTCTTTTGGAGTCTTCTCCCCCAAGATGGCATGCGGGCTTCTGTTTTGAATGTACACAACAGTACAGGCAGCCTCATCCCACAGAGATAAAGGAAGATCGAGGTCGCACAACATAGCTTTGGCAGCTTCACATATCGTTCTATTCTTCCTTTCTGCAACCTTGTTCTGTTGAGGGTTGTATGGCACTATTAGCTCCCTCTTGATTCCTGCTTCTCGACAAAAATCTTCAAACTCGTTAGATTCATATTCACCTCTGTTATCATACCTCAGGATACAGATGTGTCTTCCTGTCTGTTTTTCAATTAGAGCCTTGAACTCGTTGAATTTGTCAAAAGTTTGACTTTTAACCTTTAGAAAGTAGATCCAGAACTTGCGAGAATAATCATCTATGAACAAATACAAGCAACCACTCAAGGAGGGTGAAGACATAGGCCCACATATGTCAGAATGAATCATATCCAAGATCCCTTTAGATCTATGTTGCTTCTAGAAAATGATTTCTTTGTATTCTTGCCTCGAGCACAACCTTTGCAAACACCACTATGTTCATGAGAAAACTCAAGCATACCTATAACCATCTTTTGAAGACCAAGGAGAGCTGTATAGTGAAGGTGTCCAAACCTTTGATGCCACAGTTCACATGGGCCAATTGTGTTGTAAACTAATGCTTGAGTGGAGTGTTGTGAACACCATTGAAATGTTTTATCCATGTCTCATAGCACATGTATACAAGGAAACGTTTTTGAAAAATGGAAATATTCCAGGTATCAATAAATAAGAAACCTTAGATAGGGTTATGTCATTGAACCCATGAGAGCTTAATATCACATAACACAATATTATTGCAAGACGTTATGGTGCACATTACAATGAGGGTCCTCACTCTTATAAAGAGTTTGAGTGACCAAAACCCTAACCTTAATATGTAAACCCTAAGATGCCAAAAAACCTAACTTTTGACTTAAGTCACTTAAGTGACTTTATTACATGTATTGCCTTGTATCTTAACAGCCCCCGAAAGGCATACAATATTGAAAGTGAACAAACTAAAATCAAATACACAAACTGAATGAAAACATAAACTGAAAAACTACACATTTGATGGAAGCTTTTTCTTTGAACATAGTTCCTGGTCTAGGTTGAGCTCCACCAAACTACCTCATAACCCTTGTAAAGGTGTAGTTCTTGAGTTGAATTCTCGAGTTGTTGGATTCCTCTTCCCCAAATTCTTGAATAATTGATCTCCCAAACTCAATTATTGGACAACAATCCACATGCATGTCGTGTAACCTCATAAGTAGACTGCAATCCACATGCATCTCTCAAGCAATGAGGGATCGTTCCCTAGATCCACAACTGTCGAACTATCTAGGCAAACATCCACTTCAAAAGATTTTTAATTGATCCTTTCTAGTCTTCAAAGTATGGGCCTCTTAAAAGATTCATTTGTGTATTGTCCTATAACATAAACAAATTTTGTTGCACTACTTTGATCTTAACCTCAAATCTGTTGTTAATGGGCATGGAAGGTTTGATGATTTCCTTAGATAGCCAGATTTGTTCATATTGTTAAAGATAAAGTAGCATCGAGAGCCATTCTCCGGGAGAATGGACATGGTGAAGTCTACCCTGTTAAGAAGACAAGCTTACTGATGTGTTGACTAAGTCTCTGTCGAAGTCTAAGCACTTTCGAGACAAGCTTACTGATGTGTTGACTAAGTCTCTGTCGAAGTCTAAGCACTTTCGAGACAAGCTTAGTGTTGCTGAGAATGCCCCTCTTGTTGAAAGGGAGAGTTAAAGATAAAGTAGCATCGAGAGCCATTCTCCAGGAGAATGGAGGACCTGGTCAGGGACTGGGGAGTTGATCAACTTAATTCAGTTTGGGACTAAAGCTCAGCCTGGGGCTGAGAGCCATTCTTTAAGAATGGAGGCGCTTGGTTAGTTACCAAGATGTTTGCAGTTGCGAGACCCATTCTCAGGGAGGATGGTACCCTAGTCAGTTAACTAGGGCAGAGTAAGACCCTAGAAGGTATCCTAGGGCCCCTAGTAGTCTCCTGGGTTCTTTGTCTGGGACCAAGCAGGTTGATGCCATGGCAAAGTCCCTAACATGTGGTTAGGGCCCCCATATGTCTCTAGGGTATTCTGGTTTGGGACCAGGAAATTTCTTGGACACAATGTCCAAGCATATTCTATAGGATGAGACAAAGACTTCCTGGTCTGGGACCAAGCAGTTAACTAGGCGAATCTTGGTCAATTTGACCAAGATGATCTCCTCTCTCCTAATTGGTTATTGCTAGGTTGTTTCTCAAGGGATTGGCCACCCCTTGATGATGTCCCTAGCACCTAACCCTTATGAGCAGTATTGAGGACCAAAGGATCATACCATCTGGTTTGGATCTTCCCCTTATACAGTGATGATAAAATATATGAAACAATGTACCTTGAGAGAGAGAAGATTAAAGTCCTTGGTCTTGTTGGTCCTATTGGTAAATGTTTGTCCACCCTTATGGTTCACCTTGATCTTGTGGGTTTGTGGGTTGTTTTATTGTGACCCCCTTGGTTGACTCATGGTCCTTTATCTTACTTGGTCCTAGCACTCGTATTGATGACTCTTACCTTATGGGTTTTATCCTAAGTCATTTATTTTATGGTTTTATTAATAAAACCTTTGGACTATTTACTTTATGGTTTTATTAATAAAACCTTTGGACCATTTTACCTTATGGTTTATTTTATGACCTTTGGACGATTTATAGGTTTTTTGAACCACTTACTTTACATTTTTATTTTTGTACCTTTAGTTACCTAACTTAAGATTTCTCAAACTTATAAATTCTAAGGTCTTGATTTAATGAGGATCCGGATCTGATTCATCCTCTGACTCCTCCAGCGTCACTGCTCTTCCTCATCCGTGGGCTCCTCCAGCGTGACTGCTCATCGTGTCTTACCTGCTACTCTCGCGTGACCGTGACCCTTCTGCACCCGCACGACTATGTTTTCTACCCTGGCGTGGTTGTGTCTCATTCTCCCGCACTCGCGTGACTGTACACCCGCGTGACTGTATTATTTGCACCCGTGAGTTGACTGTATTATTTGCACCCGTGAGTTGGTCTGCCACGGCTCAGCGTGATTGTGTGTCACTGCTCCTTATGAGCAAGTGTCACGGCTCAGCGTGACTGTGTGTCACTGCTCCTTGTGACTGAGTGTAATGGATCAGTGTGACTGTATTATTGCCTAGCGTGATGGTTTGTCCCCGTTCAGCATGACCGTGGCTGTTCATACTCAATTTCAGCGTCCCTGCCAGCATGACCTTGTTCCTTTGCAGCGCGACTGTGTTTGTCTCTGCCCTGGATGATTGTGTCCTGCTGCTCCTGCGCGATTACACCTGCGTGACTGTGTCTTTCTCTGCTGCTCCACGTGATGTGTTTTCACCTGTCTAGCGTGACTATGTGTCACTATCGTGACCGTGTTCCTTCCTGCAGTGTTAGCATGACTGTGTCTAAGTGTGACCGTATTTCTTTCAGCAGTATGACTGTTGTCTCTACCCAGTATAACGATGTGTGCCTGCTGCATGACTGCGTGTCACTGCCCAGCAGCGTGACTGTGTGTCTTTTGATTGTACTGGGTATGATTGGACTGCTAACGCCTGAGTATTGAATTGAAGTTTCTCTTCCTGCTGATTAAAGATTTGAGGTCTGTTTCCTTCTGCCTTAACCTTCTCTCTCTCAAGGTACGTCATTGTTCACCTAGTTGACTTGTCCCTTCGGTGACAAGATCAAACCTACGAGTATGTGAGTATAAGGCTGATTCAAATAATGGTTATGATTATTTAGTGCTGTTATTTCATTTACATTATTTATTATTTTGTTAACTGTACATGGCATTTGGTGAATCATCTGAAGGACCAACTTTAACACAGTGACCGATGGAGTGTTAAAGCTGAAAGAGATGAAAATTGTGTTTAATTTTTATTGCAGTTTAAATTGATTGGAGCAGTACTATTCTGGATCTTGTTTTATATTTCTGTTCATGCAGTAAAGTTTATTTCTTATGTTAAAAACTATCCTAACCCTAAAACTTTAACACATAATTCATTTTTGCCACAGATTGATAGAACACAGCGAGAAGAACCAAGAAATGCACAACTTTGCCACTAATTTGTCAAACATCTTGCTAACAAAATAGTATTCTACCTTAAGAAGACAAATAACGAATGGATGTGGAAATTTGTGCAACGAGTAATTTCACAGGCTGGAAATCTCTGTTTATTCTTCAATAAGGAAAACACCACAAGTAGTGTCTGGTGGTTTTTCCTTGCTAAACCCAACAGCACGGGCTATGTGATCCATCTACATAGATTCCATATGAATCATGGCAATTGCATGGTTCAATCAATTACAGTATGTATTTATCAATTCAACGTCTTCATTGAATGTTGTACGGACTGTATAAATTGTGAGTTTTTTTTACGGTAGTACGAATTTTGTAAATCGTGACGGTTGTAGATTTTATGATTGTATGGATCGATTTGGTGGCAGTTGAGCAAAAAAAAAGAACTATGATTGTATAGAATCATGGGTGGCTATGCACCAGTGGGTTGCTTCCTTCTTGATGGCAACATCGTTTCTCTCAATAATGGCGATTGTGTAAAATTGTGGGTGGCTATGCACCAGCGGGCGGCTACGTACTAGCAGGCGACTTCCTTCTTAACGACGACGATGGTTCTCTCAACAACGACGGCTATAAAAGTGACTTGCAACTGAAACAAAAATCGTGTGATGAGTGGTGGCTGGCGGATAGATTTAAAAACGACAATCTTGGCGGATCTATAAAAAAGGCATGTGAGGTTATGGCTTTATTATGGTGGCGTCAAATAGAAATTGTTTGGCAGCTTTCATACTTAACTGACGACTATCAAAAAAAATTGTGCTGGCTCCATGCGTTCTCAAACTGGCCGTATATAGCAAATCGTGGTTCTCTTCACGATCCACTCATATTTGCAAATTGTCAAAAGACCCGAGAATCAATGACATTAGATTGCGGTGACCAACAAGTGATTCAACAGATCTTACTGTAGATCTCCTTCACTTCGCGATTCATGCACTCAAAACAATCAACTCATATCCATTAATCTAATCACGCATACTTAGCAGACCAGGCCTAGGTATTCTCCTACTTTGATACCATTTTCCAAATGTCAATAAACAAGAAACCCTAGATAGTGTTATGTCACCGAATCCATGAGAGCTTAATATCACACAACAAAATATTATTATGAGAAGGTACAATTCACATTACAATGAGGGTTCTATACACTGAATCCTTGAGAGCTTAATATCACACAACAAAATATTATTTTGAGAAGGTACGATTCACATTACAATGAGGGCTCTCGCTCTTATAAAGAGTCTGGGTGACCGAAACCCTAGCCCTAATACATAAACCCTAAGATGCCTAAAAATCTAACTTTTGACCTAAGTTACTTAAGTGAATTTATTACATGTGTAGCCTTATTACTTAACGGGAAACACATTTGTGGCACCTCAGGGTGGAGTTACCAGTAACATAGCTTGGGACAGTTGCAAAAATATTGAAGAGTCCCTTTTTTTAATATAATAATCTAAGAGTTCAAAGTGTGAAGGTGGGACGGTTTGGTTGTGGTGACTTATAAAAAATTGAAGGGAAGTTTATTTTTTACTATAATAATCTGGGGGTTCCTAGTGTGAAGGTAGCCATCAGGTTTAGGATGTTATATGTGGTAATAGAGGGGCATTCCAACTTTTTTATTCCCCAAAGTAACTTAAAAATCTTTATGCCAAAATTAACTTGGCACTATAAAGTAGGATTCAAGAGGTTACAGGGATAAGAAGGCTATGTGATCACTAGCAGATTAACTTCGCTCAGACCATGGACAATCTGACAAATATGGTGGTTCAGGCTCACTGGGTTTAAAGGCTATATTGTTGACGAGGATTGGTTGCATATTAATATATAAAAAACAGAGTTGTGGTTCAGCGGCCAACACTGACATGCTTTTTAGAGTTTATGACGTTATATGTAGATGGCAAATTATAGTCATAATTTAATTTCCCCAATTTTTTGGTAAGCTATGAGCCTTGACTCCATATTATCACAGTAAACCCATTTTAAAGTGGGGGCTCTCAAACTCAGCCAACTTAATCACATGTGACATGATCAGTGTTTTATGCCTTATGGGGTTTGAACCTGGGTCATTATGATGGGGATGCCTCATCACAACCTATGTTACCAGAAACTTAACGGCCACACTCGTTTCCTGGTAAAAACGGCATAGAAACGAGAACCATACGGGAAACGCCGTTTTCTATGGCCGTTTCCGTTTTTAAGAGGCTGAAACCGTTTCTTAGGGAACGATCGTCGTTTCGCATCGTTTCTGCAGGTCGTTTTTGGAATTTTGACCGGAAAACTTCAATTTTGCACGTTGGTTTCAATGGGCAGTTAAAGACTCAGAAAACCTAACCTAAACTGGAAGGAAGCAGGGTGGCGCCTTTTAAGAGATTGCACTCTCTTCTCTTCTGTACTTATTATTGTGTTAATTAATTAATGAACGCACTTTCGTATTAGCAAGTATGTTTGAATCTTACGATTGCAGAGAACGGACATAATACCATATAAAATACAATAATGGATTTTACAATTCCATCCGGCTGGTTAAATAAATAAATTGGTTGGTATCGTTTCTTGTTCTCATCGCTTCATAACCTTGTATTCGTATGTAGCTGCACGAGGAGGGTATTGGTGCCCCGCCCGGTTTCTTCTCATTTAAAATAAGTTTATTATTGGAAGTCATTCCAAATCTGATGATTTCTTTTGGCATTGTGTTTTATTTTTAGGATAATAAAGGCTATAATTGTGAGTTTTCTTTAGCTTTTTAGACAGTAATAGCATAAACACTGTTTGAATAATCTTCTTGCTTGATTAGCAGCTGTTAAAATTAATAATTTTTGGTTAACAACTCTTGAAATTAATAATTAAAATTATTAAAATTTTATTGAAGTTAAATTTAGTAAATATTAATGAATTTATCATATATTAATAGTATATTTTAAAATAGAAAAGGAGGTTTCAGAAGATTTAATTAGGGTAATTAGTGATGAATATAAAAAATTAAAATAAGTCAAAAAAATTGTATTACTTTTTTTTATCTATTTATTTAATTATTTTAATTGTTTGTAAGACCGGTCTAGTTACAAAAAAATTGTTTGGCCAATGTTACAAAAAAATTTATGATCTATTTCTACATTCAAGTCAAATCTTTATCACTAAAGCTATTAAAAGAGTCTCTGCAATCTTCCAACTCTTCTTCATCTTCAATATTATTATTTTTTCTCTCTCCTCGTTTCTTATATGTGCGAAACCTGTAGACTACGTTTCTCGTACCGTTCTCGTTTCTCGTTCCGTTTCCCGTTTCTCGTTTCTGGTAACATAGATCACAACCTCTAGAATAGAATCCAATGGGCAATAAATTTATATCTATTTACAATGCTTGACTTTTTTATGCACTAACAAAAGGGAATGCAGATTATATCTTCACAAATATGAAATAAGCAGCACAACTGTTTTGATAAATGCAGTGAGGATCTATAATTAACCTTCTATTGGCATTACCCAACTTCCAGTTACCATCTGAAATAGTGACAGATTCATAAGGATACGCCATAGGGGGCTATGCTTAGTAAGGCAAACACGTAATATCCTACTGAAAAACATTTATGCAGTGATCAGCCATTGATAAGAAAATTTACGGATTTGTGCAAGCTTTGAAGAGCTGGTGACACTACTTGTGAGACAAGGAGACCATAGTAGATTGACCACAAACCATTTCAAAACCGCAAAATCAGTTGAAGTTGTAGGAAAGTTGCCCCCTGAAGCAAGTGACCTACTGTAGCAACTCAACTTGATCATTAAGTACAAGAAAGGGGAAGAAACAGGGAGGCAGATTTCTTATCTCAACCCCTAATCACAGTGTAAAGTATTCTGCTGAACTAAAAATCTACCGAGATTGCAGATTTTAGCAGTGTATCCCACTGATGAGGTCTTCACTGACATTGTTGACTCACTTAGGAATTGATAGAATGCTGAACAGAGGAGCACAAAGACCATCATCTGCAAACCAGCATGTTATGTTTACCCTGATTGCAACAACTATAGTTAATTAGGGATACACATCACTCTTGATTAGTTGGTCAATTTAGAGTGGGGAAGACATTGGCTAATTGAGGAGATATTTCTGCTAGTATGGGATGGAATAGGATGTCGGGAATTTAAAAGGGGATACTCATTGTGCAACTTGTCCAAACCAACAAACAGAAAACTGGGTCTCTACACACTATTGCTAGTACTGGCCCGATCATGGGAACCTATCTAAATGGAATTGCTGGGGTTTGTTGACGGTTGACCATCTCAATACAAAGCAACAATTTTCTGGTGCAGTCTATAGAATTAGCAAAATTGCTATATTGATTCCATGTCAGAGGACCATAACTGGTTAACAGTGTCAGTCATGTTTGGGTGAGTTTCAGACTGCTTCCTTCCATCATTTTAGATAGGGCCAATGAATTTTAGGATTTTTTGGAATGCATTAGGACATTTATGGATAAAGAGCTAAAGAAGAGCACAACCTTTCATGTGTATGTCAAACAAAGGTGGTAAACAGCGCTATTGTGCAATTGTTAAAGATGTATTGTTATTGACACTGAAAGTCATGAAACAAAAAGTTTCCATACATTTAGAATAGCTGAAGCATTAATAGCTCCATTAGTAAATCACACCTTGAAGTCTGTTTAGGGTTCCCACGTAAAGCACTAATGGATCTTGTAGCATAGACCATTTGGCTGGGAAACTAGTAAGAGGAGACTTCTCAACCTGAGGCTGAGAATTTCACAGAGCATATAAAGTGAGTGCATCAACAGGTGCAAGGGACATTGCAGAGATGCAGAAAAAGTACAAAAATAATCACAACTTCAAATCAGCCATCACTTCCACGTCAGACTGAATTTTGGCTGCATTTGTCTAATGAACAACTCAAGGGGGGGGTTATCCAAATAGCAGAGCAGAGGGATGATAACACCATACTTGATTTACCACCGTACTTCAGTACCTATCCAATGTTAATCTAGACAAGCTCAAGCTGTCTGGACTCTGGGCCATTGATGCATTAATTAATTGATTCAGACATGGCAGATTACATTCCAGAGGTTGATCAACCATTTGAGGACACTTTTTGCAAGTTGAAGAGAAACAAACCAAAACCGACAGATAGGAGCTATGCTAAGTTGGAAATTAAAGAAACTCTCTTGAGCCAATAAGTGTCTGACTGAAAATCTAATCTTCTAAGAATATTGTCATTTAATCGGCAAGATGATGGAGGGCCATCATTTTAAAAAAGGGGAGGCCTAACAGATCACGTTATGCCATAACCATTGCATAATGCATAGTGTGAAATATATGGCAACTTGGCAAGCAATGCCTACTGCATGATATATGGAACACAGAAGGAAGAGTTTGTGGAGTTTATTTACAGGAGCTTATGCAAATGGCCGGATCCATAACCTTATTATAATGCAAGTAGTGCAATATCAGTGGGATTCAAAGAGTAGTTGTGGAATTTGAAGATATGCAACACATCCTTGAAACTTGAAACTCAACCTACTGAAGTAGCAGGTCTGCAATTCATCCTTGCAGAATTAATGGACTTGCAACCCAACTTTACAGTAGTGGACTTGTAACTTAACCTCGCAGAAGCAGAAAAACTACAAACCAACCTTGCAGCAATAGTTGACTGAAGATCTAATGTTCAGAGAGCATCCTCATTTATTAATTTAATAAGCAAGATGATGGAGTCCGCATTGTGCAACAAACATTATACAGTGCATCGTGTGCAATATATGGCATGCAACATCTAGTGCACAATATATGGTACACAAAAGTAAGAGTTTGTGGAGTGTATTTGCAGGAGTTGGTAGAAATGGAAGCATCCACAACCTTAGTACAGTGCAAGGGGAGAAAGATCAGGGTGACTAAATGAGACGTTGTGGAATCTGAAGATCTGCAACACAATCTTAAGACATGCAACTCAATCTGAAGAAATAGCAGGCCCACAGTCCAATCTTGGAGAAGCAGGAAAACTTTAAACCCAACCTTGCCGGCGTAGTGATCCTGCAACTTGGTGTTGTATAACCAAATGGCAAAAACTCACAAGCAAACATTATTGAGATGATGAACCCACGAAGAGGCACTGGGAGTTGTTGCCATAACTGATCAGTGGTAATAGCCTCAGGAATTTGACAAAGAAGTCATAACTGATTTGCTATGGGAGGTGTGTATCTTTTGTAATTGACGAACAATTTTTCCCAATAGTTTATTGAACTCCAAAAATAGTGTATTGGTTCTTTAGGTTCTCAAGGTTCTTCCGATTCAGTACTGGAGATTGATAGGAACACACACATGGTTTAGATGTCAGGTAGGAGATGGGAACAGAATTCCTGCCAATTAAATCTGATTGTTTCGGAGAGGCTAGAGTTGGTTAGAGGCATGAAGGATTTTCTAACATACATTGATAATGTGCAAATCACCGAATACGTATCTGCATGTTTTCTTTGTTTTCTTCATACATATCTATCAAACTCTGTTGGTTGATGTGAGTGTTGTAGTTGCATTAAATGTTAAAACAAACATGAAGACTGCTTGAACGAGTCGATTTGTCTTGTCAGAGGTGGACAATCTAGCAAAGCAGAGTTGACTTGCCAAGTTTTCGTGAGTCTTGCCTAGGTCTTGTTACTATGGTAATAATGGCTATAATTCTATACAATATCTGTATAAGACTTTGAATGAAAAGTTGTAGGTGTACTGTGTTGACTAAGAATTCCAAATGCATGTTTTCGATGCATCTGCTTTGGTTGCAGAGGGTACTTATGTAAAGGGGAAATCTTAGCAGCGTGCTGTTCTGAAATCCATAAAAAGGTCTTCTTCACTTAAGTGAGCTTATGCAAGTGATATACTGTATCAGAAGACCTTTGTACAAACTATCAAAGCTCATGCATATTCTGACCAATCCATGGCAACCTTGACCTTTTTCAGGATGAACTCTTGATATACCCTAAATATACCCCAAGTAGCAAGTAAAAATCATTGAAAATGAACATTATTTCATGTTTATCTGAAGCTTTTCCTTATTGACCTTTCTAGGCCTTGACAAATATGATGGTGTTCGTCTTTTGTATGAGTTGAGAATATATGTCCAAGTCTACCAAGACAAATCATCAAGAAAGGCCCTTAACATCAATCATAAGGTATTAATGCTAACACCTGGGTTTAAATTTCTTCAAGTGGGTGTGGAGGAGTCCAGGTGCAATTACTAGGTGATTTTGATGGCATAGAAAAACACCCATACCACGTCTGCTTAGCTAAAGGAAAGCTGTTGCAGAATCTTGGAAAAAAAGATTGGAGGACTGCTGGTTGACAGACAAGGCTTCAAGATTTGTGAATTCCTGTTTTGTTTTCAAAGCATTATTTGAAGTATCCTCCTCCATTATGCATGCTTTACGGTGGCAAGTCAGTTTTCTGAAATACTTTGCAAAGGCTAATGAATCCATCAAATCATTAAGGCAAGGTAGATACTGCTGACTTGTAATTTTTGTTGATGGCTTGATACTCAATACTGGAACCATGAACCGTCCTTTCAAAGTTTCAAGGGAGTAAAACCATCTCTGAATAACTCTTCTAATTGTCTCGGTATTTCTTCATGCTCCAATACAAGGTGTGCATTACAACACTACATTGGAAAGTGAAAGACTGATAAATCATTGCAAGCTTGTTTTGAGGTAGTCTCTAGGGTACCTCAGGCTCAAATACTTTTAGCCTCTAGTAATTTAGTCAATGTCCAATTCCTCCTGCTTTCCTGCTTCCATTATGGCTGATGTTTTGGCTCAAACCAGCGGTTTGGTCTCTTACACCTAATCATAGTCAAATGCATCTCTTCTGAGAAAGATGACATGTGTCGTGTCTGAGAATTTGTAACAAGGACATCATGCATTGGGACCGACCATTGAAGAGAAGAAGCACATATTAAAAAAATCTTATCTTTGGCAGTCTATTTTTTAACCTTCATTTCTTTGAAGCAGCTGCTAAAGAAAGTGCTTGAACAGTCCAAGCTACTCCATGGTGTCTCACATAAGTTGTGTTTAGAAATAATAGTAAACTGAAGTTACACTGAAGGAAAACTTATTTTTTGTTTTCACTAGTCTTTCTTTGGATGATGGTAGGGGTTTGGATGTGGTTGAGTCCTTAATCTTGGTTTTTCCACTGCAGAAATTGCTTTCAGGATCCATGGAGCTCCATTAATGGTAATGGCCACTGGAGGCTTGTTTTTAACTTGTATACACAACATTTAAAATGGGATAATATTCAATATTGTCAAAGTCAACCACAGAATCATGAAATATGACCCTTTGGAATGATGCTTTGCATTTGACCAGGAGAAAACATATTGGAGATAACTTCTCCAATTTTTGCTGCTGGAAGCACCAATTCATCAAACAAATGTTACTCCCTCTATTGAAGACCAGGATGCATTGGAGGATCAATGTTTTTGCAAATGGGAGGAATTGATGTGGAATGATAGCCTGTTTTGTGCTTTGTAAATATTAAGTTTAATGTTAAGCATAATGTCATTCTATTGATGTTAGTGCTAATGCCATAAGATCATCATGTTTACTAGTACTAAGTTATGGATCATCATTAAAAGTTCTCAAGTTGTTATTTCTAATGTTGTAGTCCTAATGCATCCTTACCTTCAAGAAACAGTTATGAGGAGCAATTTAGAAGAATATCAAGACACTATCAGAAAGGAGGTGCACTCAGCCTATACATATTCGCCTCCTTTCCATTTATTTTTCAGGTTTGAGGTTTTAAAGTGTTTGCATAATACACATCACTATGCTCTCTATGCTTCTTGTTACGTGCAACATACTTTTTGTATGCTACTGATATTCTATTTGGACCTTTTACCTTGTTCTCCTCCAATGTATTTGGCTCTCATTTTAATTTTTGCAACTTTTTTGTCTAACTTTTTTGACATGGTTGAACTTTCCTTTGTTATGTCAGTACTAGAATTGGGTTATTGGGGCTAATTGGGTTATATGTCTTCAGTTCTTGACAAGATGAAACTTCCAATGTTTCTTGATAAATTATGGTAGATAAATTGAAATGTTTAGACGGTTTCTAACTAGCAAAATAAATGCTTCAGTAGAAGAGATCAGAAATATATCAAAGCATATGATGACCAAGGGAAAGGGCATCCTCTGAATTGAGTAAATCAATAAATGAATGATTAGTGAGAAAACTTAACAAGATAATATAGTAGAATATCGGATAAGCCTAGTAGTACGAGATAATTAAAAGTACAATGATGGAACTGAACATCTAAATAAACAGGATCTAGCTAGAAAAGAGAATTGTATTGGCTTGAGTGCAATGGTATTACTTTCTTGAATCTTCTCTAGAACGAGGCTACTGTATTGAGAATTGGGATTCAAGGAAGTGCAGGGTTTGGTGAATTTGAAGCCATGACAGTCATAACAATTATAAAACGAGAGTTTCTGAGTCTTGATCAAATCCCTTGGTTTTATTTTTTCAAGCAAACAAAATTGTACAAGTGTTAGTGGTGATGAATATAACACCTACCTGTCTCAAGAAACACTTTGCTAGGTATGGAATTATATTTGGATAGGTGATTTTGTCATATGATGTATGACTAGCAAAGTTATTTGGGTTTGTTTTTGAGTATGATTATTCCTCAAGGGATTACTTTGGAGGAAGAAATTGAAGTAATCTTTGTTACTGGTGATGAAAATAACAGCTACCTTTCTCAAGAAACCCTTTGATAGGTATGGAACTATATTTGGATGGGCAATTTTGTCATATGATGTATGACTAGCAAATTACTTAGGTTATTTGTGTTTGTTTTTGAGTATGGTTATTCCTCAAGGCGATTACTTTGTAGGAAGAAATTCAAGTAATCTTTGTCTATACCCTGTTAGTAGGATATCTGGTCCAATGAGATATTCATTCTGAAGGTGCAAAATCTAGTGTGCAGAGTATGTCGTATTACTATCGCAGTTGAAGGAATTGATATATTAGACTGATAGGTTGAATAAAAGGAACAGCTGAATGAGCGCCTCAAGTGTATCAAAGGTATCAGGTCCACCAAAGTATAATACAGGATAGATAACAAAGCAATTTCAAGGACTGCATATATTGCATTAACATCATTTGTTTCTGCAGTCTATCTCATTCAGTTATGACATCTTGAAATTTACTGTCCATGCACAGATAACATTGCTGACATTTAAGTGCAGTAATCTTGTTGTAGTACAATGAACAAAAGTAGGAAGTAGAATTCAAACATGGAATAAGAACAATAGTTTTGTTTCTATATTGTAATTTTATTAAATTCCTCACTATACAGATTCTTGCTTTTAATTGTGTATAGTTGAACCGCTTGATTTAGGTTGAAATAAGAAGGGCGTGCCATTTGTGTTTTATAATCATAGAAGACCACATGGATTTCTAATGTGATACTACGAAACCAAATGAATGAATACCAGAAATGGATGAAATTTGTGAAACAAATGTTAGAGAGGTCAAGCAAAACTGAATGGAGCTTTTCAAAGTCAAAGATTGGGAATGATGTATAGACTTGTATTTTAGGTGTCACTTTTGTCTTGCCTCAAACCAATTTATGCATTTTGTTTTCCTTCTAATGATGCCCTAGTTCATTGTCTTTGCCATGCAGTCTATATTGCGACCTAAGAGTGCAGAAGAGGAAAGGAATGAGCTGAAGGCACAACTGCTACAGATGGAGCATGCACTTCAAGAAAAGACCAAAAAAGTTCTTCAGTTAGAGCAGCACTTGGAATATCTGACAGGATGTGAAGCTACAACATCAAATTCAAACAATAATGATGCCTCCGAAGAGAGCATGAAAAGGGAACCAGAAATATCAAGTATCACAGCTACAAAATCTTTTTGTGATTTTGTTGACTTTTAGGTCCAATGGCCATGATATGGAATATGATGCAGCTTTGTTGCTGTTGATTCCTATGAAGTTTAGTCCTTTTGATACCAATATAACGCTTTTTATTTGATAACGGACATTAGTTTTTCTTGGTGGAAATGCTTTTAATTACATCTGAACTTATATTCGAATGCTTATCTATACTTATCATTTATGAAATTATGAAATCAGCTCTTACATATTTGCAATTATTAAAAACCTCGAGGGTTCTTTTGTAGGGATGGCCATGCCTAGAACCGTAGGGATTGATGCTTCTTCTTTTCTTCCAGTTTTCCTTCTTCTCTTTCTTTGTGATAGCAACATATCTTTCCTTTTAGGACTTGCAATCTTCTTCTGATTTCATTTCATTATTGTTTTGGTTCTTTAGGTTGCACTGTATCCCTTGTTTTTTTGCCTGTTTTTTTCAGATTGAGTACAAAAGCCAGAACTTGGAAGCCTTAACATGCATTATCTGTTCTTTATTAGTATCTTTGAAGGGCATGAGCCGCATGACTTCACAAGGGATGGTTTATTGAAAGAAAAAGTGACTAGCTAAGGTTATAGATATGGTGTAGAAATCCATAGTTTGCTTCAGCTTTTCTATGTTGTCATTGCTTAGGAAAGCTAATGGAGATTTGGAAGAATCCCTAAATCCTGGTATTTTTTACATGGGAAATTTACTATTTCATCTTCACACACGCAGACTAACTGATTATGCCATACTTAGTTTTAGCCTTTGCTGCAATTCCATTTTGCAGTACAAATAACATAAGCTTAGTTTTGAATAAGAACCTTATATGCATGAAAATAACTGTTTGAGAAATAAGACCGCTCTGAAAATTTTGAAATACAATAGAAATTAAAGCAGGCTAAGGCAAAAATTTAGTGCTTTGAAAAGCATGTTAAAGAAGACAATAGAAGTACAACATATTTAAAACTGGGAGTAATGGAAAGATCCAAAAGATGCCATGAACCTTGTTGTGGAAAGACAGGGATGGCCAAGGCTTGGAAATCTGTGTTATAATTGCACCAAGAGAAGCGAGGTGCTCTCCAACACAGTACGGGGGAGATCCTGTCACGTTATCTTAGCCGACATAAATAAAAAAATATTAAAAAATATGAAAAATATAAATTACATATAGACTTAAATAAAAAAAAAAATTAAACTAGCATAGATCCATTTTAAACCTGATCTATCAAGTAACGAGAGGGATCCAAATGGTAAAAAAATGTACATCTCAAGAAACTGGATTCCTCTCGGTGCTTGATTGATCCGTGTTTAAAATGGATCTATGCTAGTTTTGGGTTTAGTTGCCTGACACCAAGTTGTACCAAGCTTTCCTCTTTTTTGATGACCCGTTATCATAATTGAAGACCTGGAGGTAAGTTTTTAGTTACCTAGAGAATTCGTGGAGGATTGAGATGCTAGACTGCAAATATCGTTGAAGTGCTTAGGATGCCATACACCATACTTGTGACATCTTCTATGCCATATCGATCTCGAGAGGAATATAGAGAAGATTCTAGGGAGGATGCACTAGAAGGGATAGTAAACACATTGCTGATGAATCCCATCATAATAAATTTGAAGGAGGCTCTTGAGTAGTTTGGTGAATGTTTATTTCAAATTGGTTCAAACGTAGTAGTGATAGTTGCATAATAATTCAGGTGATTGGAATGAGATGGGGTATGGGAGATTATTCTTGTAAAACAGAATAATCTCCAATTTGCTTATGTTTGGACAACACTCAAGGCGGGGGGTGTAGATTATTGGTTAAGTGTTATATAGAATAAGATGTTTCTCTCATTTTACATGAGCCAGCTATCTCTTAGGACCATGACATGTAATGATTTGGCAGACTTTACTGCAACACACATCCACTTAATAGTGAAAATAAGTTGCACATTCACTTAATACTAAATAGTGAAAAATAAGTAACCAGTGAATGATAAATTTGAAGTAAAGTCTACACATAAGGTAAGATTTTCATAGCACAAATAATGTAAAAAGAAATACCTGGCCTATATTTTCATAGTATAAATAATGTTAAAATAAACACTAGGCCTAGAATGCACATGCATTCCTAAGAGCATATTGTTATCCTTTTTGACTTGGATAAGGAGCATATGCTTTAACTATGTACTTTGCTATAAATCAGTTTGTGAGATTACGAGTAATAGCATTTAATTTTATTTTTTATTACCTTCCTTTAATATTCATTATTTATTTGATTGTCACGAGGATATATATATAAAGCATCCATTATTTATTTGATTATCACGAGGATATATATATAGCATGGGTATTTTAGAAATCCATGTTTTCCACAAATCCTTGAAATGTTATTAAAATCTGTGTCTATTTTTTTGTTTTGTTTTTACAATGTAAATTTTTTTGTTTTGTTTTATGAACGCTATATATCAATAATCATGTATACAAAACTTTACACAAAGGTATGGAAGTAGGATTCACATATCTTAAGATTAAAAGGAGGTATTGGATACATGGATACCATGGTCTTTGATATATGCTGGTTGTTGATTCACACAACCGTGAGACCTAGTATGCTTATCCTCAATGGTATCTTGGGCGGTTGACTAGTTTGACCAATCATGACCATGTTTCCTTGTGTAGAACTAAAAGCCCAAAATTAAAAAAATTCTGGTTGCTTAATCTTTATATGCGTATAATGTTAAACCCTTTTAATGAGGTCTAATTATAAGAAATGAGGGTAAATTGAAATATAATAGGCTTGAGCTTAAAAAATTAAAGAAACCTATAAAAGATGAAATGAAAAATAGTCACATTTTATTCAAAAGATGGACAAATTTGTCTTGTATAAAGTTTAATAGGTCAAATGGATTAAAGGTGATATAATTAATGGAAAAACCACCTAAGGAGCTAACAATGACTGGAATGGGCTAAACAATAGACAAACAAAACATTCATTCACTATAATTTTGGCACGATTTCAATTGGAATCCACTGGTGGATCACAATTTATAATGTGACTTATGATAAGGTCATGGTTCCATCTTGCCCTAGGGGAGTTTGGGGGTGGGCCTTGCAAACCAAAACCATTGGATTGGTCAAAATTATGAGTATCTATTTTACTAGATTCTAGCATGTATGGTTGGAAGGTGCATTTTGTTTGTTGGGTAAACAACAAATTGATTTTGAGACGGGACATGCAATTTATGGAATAATAACATTATAAGGCCATTTTAAGGGGGCAACTTTGAGGGGCTAACTTCCACTTACAAGTTCTCAATATTTAGTATGTTGTTGTCATGCATGCAATGTCTTGTTTATAGCAAAGGTGGTTTTAGTGGTTATTACGTGCATTCTGCAAAGAGAAGACATGGGGGGAGAGTTGAAGTGAATGCATACAATAATATGAGAGTTGAGCCCCTAATTGGAATTAGAAGAAAAAATGTCAAGGGTACGATACATTTCTTGCTTACTAACCTTATTGGATAAGTATATGACTAGAGGAGACGAAAAGAAAATGACAAGGATAATATTGAATCTTGGACTCTTAACACATTCCCCACTTCAAGAAAGCAGTCCTTGAAGCTTTCAATTCTAGGTGCTATTGCATGAACCATAAAGCTTCACATGTAGCATCCTGTTGAATGAGATGTTTTGTAATACATAAGGGTTCCACGATCTGTCACTATCATTAGATCCAATGTCCATTTACCCATTTTTTCAAGGATGTTCCTGTTGTGTTGTGTTCGATTAACTTCTTCAGACATGAGATAGGGAATCATTATGAATGCATAAGCTAATTTCTTTTTAAGATCTAGAGGAATTAGTACTTGGCCATGATTACTTAGGCAAGGCCAAGGTTAAAATTTGGTGGGTTTCCCTTGTAAACCTACGCATGTGCCAACAACCCATAATCCAATGCCTAGCAGGAAACTTACGACTTAGGAAGGCCTAAGATGTTCAAAGACACACCTAAATCGGAGGTCCCACTCATGGGAGGTGCCTACCCTTCTAGCCTTATCACAACAGACTAATGTCTCATTGGGGATTTGAACCTAGGTAGGGAGAGTGCAAAACTTACTCCTCACCATTAGAGCTAAAGCCTCACCACTATAAGCATAGGTTACTTCATCAATATTGTCAAAGATATTCTAGGGGCTATAAATTTTAGGACTAGTTTTGGCTACCTTTTTGTTTGAGTGATAATTGTTGTTAGAGTTGAAGTTTGAGGTAGACTCTTTCATCACTATGGAGTCCTTGCTGATCAAATCTTGATCAACTTGTTGCTTCACTTCGCATTGTGTTTGTTGTAGGTTTTCATTGTTAAGTGTTTCTTTAGTTTGCATAGGCAGTTAAATACTTATTCTACCTAGGGGCATCTTGTAGATCATTGCCGATGTTAGGAGGTTGGGCACCATAGGGAGCCTTGAAAGGAGTCATTTTGCACGAGGCATGATATGTTGTATTATACCACTATTGGTCTAGGAAAAGCCACTTAGTCCATTGTGGTAGTTTATTGAACACATACCATCAAAGGTAGCCTTCCAAGACTCTTGTTTGCCACTTCTACTTGGCCTTACATTTGTTGGTGATATACTGAGGTCAATTTTAAAGTGGTTCCTTGTAACCAAAAAATATCGTCCAAAAATTACTATTGATCTTGAGACCATGATCACCTTTGAAATCCCATAAAGTCATGGATTTCCTTGATTATTTTTTGTGATCTAGCCAACCTCACATGTAGCTAGGATGCCATAGAGATGTGCATGGTTGGTAGCTACTCATCATTTACTACAAGAATGGAATCTTTTCGTTTTGACTTTGAAAGGCTTGTAAAGAAGTCCATGGTTATTTATTCCGTTTTTTTAGTAGGAATGACAAGTGTTGAAGCAAATCGTAGAGTTCTCCAACTCCAATTTGCTTCACTAATATCTTTTACATTCAACAGTAAATTTCTGATCTTCCCCAATAAGAGATTATTATTATTATTAATGATAAGAGTTTCATAAAGGCCAACTATTCAAGAGGCATGTGATTATAACACAATTTATTATTTATTTTAGATTTAGAGGTTGGATAAATTTCATCCATCAACCACATTGTGTTGTCTTTCTTTGAAAAGGTACCTAGAAGTACATGTTGGCTTGTTTCCAACTACCATATTTTTGTTGGATAATAGTCTTCATCCCATTATGTGATAGATTCTATGCATGAAGAGGTTGAAGAAGAGATAAATGATAAAATCGAGGCTTCTTCTAGTTGTCTAGAATGTGTATCTACTTGTACATTTTGTACCTTTTTAAAATGATTCCAAATTCAAAGCTCTACATATTTGCTAGCCACTTTTTCCTCCCTTGAAGATAGATGCTCATGACTTTAGATGTATTTTATGTTATTACATTGGGTCTTACCTAGATGTGTCTCCTTGACAAATTTTGCTGCCACTTTTCATTGCGTATAACTTTGAGAACGTGTATTTTTCAAAAGTGAATTTCACTAGAGCCTTACTTTTTTAGTTGTCATATGTATAAGGTGGGAAATCTACCTTCTTGCTTTAATATGTCCTCGAGACATTGTCAGGATGCATCTATTTCTATGATGAACAATTTATTGAAGCTTTGGTTGGCTAGAACTAGTGTAGTTATGGCTTCCTTTACCCACACAAATGCTTTGGTTAAATATTGTCCAATGCAATTTATTCTTTAATAGCGCTACCAGAGGCACTACAAGGTGATAATAGTATTTGACACCAAACCCCCTTTCATTGTTAACCCACCTTCTTGTGTGAGGGCCATAGAACACAAGAACATACAAATTGCAAGGATATTTACGAGATTATTTTCTAAGTTGTGCATGAGATTTAGGTTCTAGTTTTGTTTTATTATAAATAATGTTATTAATAATTCATAATGAGAGAGAATGGTGTTATGTATTATTTTATTCTTTTACATGGAACATATAAATGAGATTGGTATATGTGGATACTCAACATCCTTCAACCAAAACATAAACACAAAAAACATTTAAATACATATTTAGTTATGCTAGGGTCATCCGTTCAAATAATCGTTGAGTGATTAATAAATGCATCAACTAGAATTTAGGTGCAATTAGGGTAAAGATCATTAAATCATCATTTTAATTCCATATGACTTGATGACGTGATCATAATTGACTTCAAATAAGCATAGAATGATTAATAAATGCACCAAACTATGGTTTAGGTGGAATTAGGTTTAATGATAATTAAATCATCATTTGAATTCCTTTTTACCTATGTGATTAACCTTTGCATGAACAATGCAAAAGGCTATGGTGTGGAAACCATTAAATGTTCACTTAAACTTCTTGATAAAAATTGTCGTTGCATGCAAAGCATTGCATAGAGGCCATAACCCAATGAAGAGATCGTAATTGACATAAATGACAAAAATTGAAAGAAAGATTGAACATAGTAAGTGATTGGAACTTGTATCTAGAGGGAAACCATAAATGATGATTTGGGTCATTGTGCATGTGGGCCCTAAAGGTCTACCCTATGCATGCAACCAAAGTATTGGGTACCAAGGCAACCAATGTGAGATATGAGTGAGGTAATGACACAATATGTATTGTTGGATGATTGATCTCATGATGGGATAATGAGAACTTATTAACCAATTATTGATTGTAGAAATCACATTAGCCAGCAAAGTTATATATCTTGTGTTGTAATCACCATGTGTTGTTCTCCTTAAAATAATATTCCCAAAATTGATGTAAAGAGGGCTAAACCCCGATGGTTCCTACACTTAGTAAAAAATTACAAGGCCTAAGAATCCGTGAAAATGTTTTTGGGACTTTTCAGTTTCCAAAAGCACATTTGTACTTCTTTACATACAATTATTTTCCTTTTAATCCTTGTAGTACCAAATCTACATGATTGATATGGTCTCCCCATTGTCTTTTGTAGATCAATATGTCATTAAAGAAGACCAAGACAAATCCTTGTAGGAAAGGCTTGGGCAACCTATTCACTTGGCTCTAGAATGTGGGAGGGGAATTTATAAACTAGATGAGCATACCTGTGATGTCATAATGGCCCTCATGAGTCTGAAAGGTCGCCTTGGGAATGCATTCCTTTCTAACTCCAATTTGATGGCACTAGATCTTATATTTAATCATGTGAAGAAGGATGCCCCAGTGATCCCAACCAATAGTTCATTAAGAAAATGAATGTGGAAACGAGATTTAATGGAAATTTTATCAAGTTATTAGAATTTATGCACAATTTCCAAAATTGTCTTTTTTATTATTATCAAAATTACCAGAGCTAAGAAGGAAGTTTGACTTGGTCTGAAGATGCCAACTTCCATCACTCCTTGGCCAAGGCTTTCAATTTTCTTAGGAATCTCTTCAAATACCTAGTTGTGTTGATGTACAATAGATTGAAGTTTGATTGTGATCTTACCTTGTTGTTCCTATTGCTCTATATGGAATATAGTGACCGTGAGAACTTATTATTTGAGGAGGGGGTGTGTAAATCTGTTGAGCTTATATTTCTTCCCATTTAGTATGAATCTAAAGAAATTTATGCAAATTTCATGAAAACGATTCCTGTGTTTTGAATGATTGGAGCCATAAGCATGTGCCAACGCCTCAAAAGGGAATAACAGACATGGGAGTCAATAGGTTGTAGTCACACATTCTCAGTTTGAGGTTGGGGTACTTTATTGCATATGAGATTTTACCTCATTGACGATCATAAATTTTAAATTCTTAATAGGGTAAATAAAACTTATCAATCCTGTAGATATCCATACCAATCCTCAATTTCACATCAAACAATTAGATGATAAGAAAAAAACCTCTAAGTATGGGATGATTGTAGTTTTCTAGGTTATTAATGTTTCTCTAGTAATGACATGCATATAGAATAAATGCTATGTATTTTTGGAAGATATACTTTAGTTAGCCTTTGAAATCCTTCAAAGTAGTTTCTTCAAGGTCACATTATGGATGAATGAACATGATCATGAAATAATTATTATTGATCATGCTAATGGATTTATCATGATTAATACAAGGTTCTTAGAACCAAGTACATAACCCTATGCCTTTCTAAGTCAATGTGTGTAGGTCTATTAATTAAGGTTCTTGATAAAGCATGTTGGCCATATGTTGTTAGATATGATCCAAGAGGAAGGCGTGTAAAGTATATTGTATCGAAAGAAGACAATATTGAAGAAGGCCGACAAGATGATGCAAGGGAGAGGGTGTATGTGTTAGATGAAGAAGTTGAATATATAAACAATCATTTTATCAATGACGATATTGATGTTGTTGTTATCATCAATAATCTTGTTCATGATGTTTCTATGGCCAGTCCTTTCAACGATTTAGATATTGAATGGGATGAAGAACAATATAAATTGGTGCTGGATATGTAATAATTGTTTGGAGGCATGCATACCTACATGGTAAAGGATATTGAATTGTTGAAATACACGAGGAGATTATGTTTTTTTAATATGATTTATTCTCTAACATTTTTCACTATGATTGATGTTTTTCTTCATTTTATTCCATTTTTTTAAATTTTATGTTTTATGATATTATATTAATTTCACATATTTTGCACTAGATAGATTTGGTATAAGGAATTGAGAGTAATGTGAGAAGTGGGGGGTGGGGAATGGGGGGATGGAGTGGGGCCATATGAGCTTCCACCTTCATATAATTTAGCTTTGTATAGTGGAAAATAAATTATTCATAAAACCACAAGAAGATCCTTTAGAGTTTTGAAATTACCTAGTGGTAGACCTTGCGAACAAAATTTCAAGGCACCATGGATATAATCGTCTTGCTAATTTTGATTAGATATAGGAATTTCATCTACACAAAAATGATATGAATAAATAAACATGAGCTATAGACCCAAAGTTTTCATTAAAGCATCTAATGACCTTATGTCAGTGTCAACGAGCCAAATGGGGCCAAAAAGAGACTAAATATAGGCATTAATTGCAAAATGGATAGGAGTAAATGGCTTTGGGAAACTCGTACACTCCAAGATAAAACCCTCTTATAGTTATAGAAAGATTTCCTAGTTCTTTAGTATGCTGATTAGTTGAAGGTGAGATATTTGACAAACATGATGATCTATATTTAGTATGAATGAATTATGCCCATATTGCAAGGGAATCCATCATGAGACCTCCCATTAATAAGAGAACGTATGATACACATTGCAATTATATCTACTAAACACATATATATGAGTTCTCTTGCATATATAAAATGAAGGATACCCTCTATAATGAGTACCATTGGGATACTTGGATTGTAAATGGAAAAAAAAACTATAGTTCCAATAGATTAATTTCATTCCTAAGTACAAGTGCTATGATCAAACACCAATTTGAATATCAAGTTAAGAATATGTCCATTTCCCATTACAATCCATTTAATATTATGATATTTCACTATCTCACTCTTAATGTTTTGGCATAATTTTTTTTGGTTGAGATTCATGTACTCCCATATGCCAACACTCAAGAACAAACCATAGTCCAAACATCTACCAAGTGTATAATTTATCTCAACCACCAAGAACTTGAGTGAGCCTAACATTTAAGAACATTAGTTTTCTCCTTAGGGGTCACATGTTGAATTCTAGAGATGGTTAGGGCTCGTACAAGTGAAAAATCTATTCTTTGTGGATATGTGCGACATTGGTAAGGTACAAACACTTTCACTCTCACTTTCGAGATAGAGGGATGAATTGTATTTCCAAGGTGATCCCCAATGCCAAAAAATATACTGTAAAAAATATTTTTTGACATAACAATCAAAATAACCATAAAAGAGTAAGTTATATGTGTTGGACATTGGGTTCAACACTCCCCGTGAGTTTCGTGACATGGACTAATTGCCTCCTGAGATCCTAACTCTGGCGATTGTGGCAGAGATTAACACCTGTGGGTTTTGGTTTAACGACAATCGTGAGTCCAACAAATGGTATCAGAGCAACATGTCAAGGGTTTGAAACTCCCCCGGCTCGTTTTGGGGGGGAGATTGTTGGACATTGGGTTCAACACTCCCCGTGAGTTTCGTGACATGGACTAATCGCCTACCGAGATCCTAAATCTGGTGATTGTGCCGGAGATTAACACCTCCAGGTTTTGGTCTAAAGGCAATCATGAGTCAAACAATATGCATCTAAACTCAATTTAAATAATTTGTTTAAGATAATAGTAATTAGCACCATTTTCTAAAAACCGAGTTTTTTTTTTGTTATTCGATTTTGTCTTTTGAATGGGAAAATCTCATAGTTTTTTTGGTACCTTGGATTGGCCCACTGAATTAGAGGGTGCATTCCAAGTGTTTGTTGAAATATATGTAAGACAAGTGTTGGAAGAGATACCTACTTGGCCAATGTTTTTTGGGAAAACCTTAAGTCAAGAGAACTCTATTAAAAGGGCATATTTTAAGGTTATGATTTGGTTCCTTACTGAGAAAACCTTAAGCTAATGGTTGAATCTTTCTAATTTTTTGGTAGATATAAACCAATATTCGAGCTACCTTTTTTTGGATGGTAAACAAATTGAGGGACAATCTTTGGCAATTGACTACAATTCTTGCAAGGATTCAACCCTCGTCCATTTTATGAATGCCTTTAAAGCATAGGCATATTGTAACGTCTTTTCTTTATATGAATGTGACTCTCTCTCTCTCTCTCACACACACACACACACACACACCCCGATGACATTTCCATGGTCCAAATACCATGTTAATGAATTATAATTCAATCTACCCATTATATTGTCAAGGTTTGTTTTGAAAAACATTTGTCTCTTGATCTCATTTACCTATCTCAACCACCACCTTGGTGTCTAAATCATTTGGACCTATGCCTCATTTACTTATATAAATGATTAACTTGGTCCAAATTCTTAGTATAAGTTCATATAAAGTGAATTTTCAAGGTATGCTACCTTTCACTATCAAATATAATGATCCCAAAAATCAAAACCTTGGTGTCTAAATCATTTGGACCTATGCCTCATTTACTTGTATAAATGATTAACTTGGTCCAAATTCTTAGTATAAGTTCATATAAAGTGAATTTTCAAGGTATGCTACCTTTCACTATCAAATATAATGATTCCCAAAAATCTCTTGAGGGCTTGACCTGATTTAATCCACATATATATGCTCATGACTGATCCCCAATCCAACAAGAAGATGAAATACACCTTTATATTATGTTAAGCTTTTACATTTTACCGAAACAATTTAGTGCAAGACCGTATTATTTCCACATGTGATAACCCGCGATTGATCCCTAAGCCAATCCAAGGACCATATGGAGGATATGTCCAAGCCCGGGTATTGTGCATTATGCATCACATGCAATGGGAAATAGCTCTATCAATTTAAAGTGTGAAGAGTTTATTAGCATGATGCATGTGGGATAAGTCGCTCTCAAAGAAAAACATAAGTCCAAAACCATGTCACTTATATACCCGCACTTGGATATGTTAGTCAACATCAACCTACACACTACTCGATGATGCTTGCTAGATTGATATAAGATTCCTTGGGATTGTTGCCAATCTATTCAACAAATTTTATGAGGTTTCGATTGCAAAGGTACAAGGAAAATGACGAACATGTGTAAATTAGTTATATGTTCACTTTGTCCCTTGGTCTCGACTTAAGTATTTCACATCTTCTCTTGCCAAAAAGTTTTGCTTTCGAGGAGTTGTATTGTTCAAAGTTGGAACTCCAATATAGGGAAATACAATCAGTCTAAACAACTAATTTTAGACATGACATTTCATAGAAATTATGTAGTATGCACTAAATTTATTGATTGGAATTTATGCACAAATATTGTGGCATATGCTTGATGTTTGAGTTGAGCTTTCAATAATTTTTTACATTTATAGGTCATTTGTTCAGAATATTTTCAGTTTTTCCATTTAAACACAATAAATTCCTTTTTTTTTCAAGGAAAAAACATAATATTTATTATTTTAGGAGTGGAACCAAAATATATATCATTGAGCTTCAAAGATCCTTTGAAAAATCTTAAGATGTCTTCAAACCTACCATGTAGCTACATATTATAGTCTTCCAATTATTAAAGCATTTATGGCCAAATTTATCAAAGTACCATTAAACATTTTCTAGAACAAAGAAACAACCCTCTAAGACTAGTTACATTAACCAAATTCATGGATTATAAAATGGATAAGTATAGTTTTGGTGAGGTAAAATCACTCTTGAATCGTTGATAGACCCTTAAACCTTCCTATAAATTAAGGGCATCATTTGAGAGTGATCTATGTTTTGATTGATATGAATATACATGGGAAAGAGATAAAATCAAACCAAAATTTTACCTTTAGTACCTTGTTCATTATAGGGACTAGGACCAAATGGTTAATTTGTCACTTTCATTACACTATTCCATCAACAACTTAGAGTCACCTTGCATCTGCAATTCCTTTAAGCCTTGTTCTACAACAATTTTCAACAAAACCGAAGTACAAATAATTATTCTATGTTTTTTGTATTACATCTAGCACCATATTTTACAGTGAAAAATTGATGTTTATCTAGAAACATAAGAGCCCCAATTCCACACAAACCTAGAGTTCCTTTCCAACTACTGCCAAAGAGTCCCCAAGCTTTTGAGAAGTCAATGGTTTGTTCCTTAAGAATCCTATCTATCTTCAACTTAGGGGATTCCCACCCTTCTTTGTAGGAGAGCTTGAGTTGTGACACACCAAACCAACAACCATGATACTGCCTTAAAAATCATATTGTTTCAATAAATCCATAATCACCATAGAACATAGCAAGGTAAAATTTTAACTGATTTGATAGAGGGATATATTAGATCGAAGTCTCAAAACATTGAAGAAGAGAGTTCTTACTCCCTTTATTGGGCTCTCCCACCAGTTGTAGAACTTAATTCTAGATAAATTTGGAGAAATACCAAGGAATAGATATATGGTCAATGGATTATCCTTCTACCTTGCACACAATACATTGAATGGGGCCTTTCCAGTTTCAATTTTTTGCTGCTGTCCCATGATTTTTTTTTATCGGATAGAGATATCCAAGTAAAATTTTTGACGTTGAGTGAATAGAATAGCTTCCAAATCATTTTCCACCACCAAATCCTATCCCTATTTATGTATAGATCTATCATGGATTCATATCCTAATCCAACAGAATTAGCACACGTGGATTTGTTCCAAGTCCTTTTCAATTCATCCTTGTGATCTTGTAAAATAATTGCACTATGACTTAACAATAGAATATGTTTTGACCCTTTTTCTTCCAGGTTACCATGAGGATTTAGATCTTCATTTGAAATCTAGGATTGTAACCAAACCCATGTCACTCAAAGTTTGGATACATATTCTAGTTTTTCTTTACCTTGTGTAAGTAGTTTTTCATTTAGTTCTCTTAACAATCTATAATTACCATTGAAACCAACCATCGGGTCATGCCCTAATATGAGCATGTCACCTCTTCCTAGTTTCTAGGAAACCAATATTCCTATAATTGGAAATGATCTTAACAACCCCTTCCAAAAAATGGAAGCACCCTTGACATATTTTCTCTTTAACCTTATCCACTCCTCCAAAGCAAAATATTTGATATATTTGTATCTTAAGAATTTTCCCCAATCATTTGTTGAAAATGAATCTCCACATTATTTTTGTACTCAAATATTGACTAAAATATAAATCTTCTTCATCCAAGCTCCTACCTTGTTTGGCCTTGAAAGTTTTGACCATTTGGCATGTTGGACTCCTTCTGATTGTTTCCTCCTTATTTAGAGAAATCTAAAACATCTTTTTCCTAATATTTTTGAGGGTTACTTGGACATGTGAAATAGATAACCAATAAAATATGATGCTTTCCAGTACTACTTTACAAGTACCAATATTTCTCCAGGAGATAAACATCTATGACACCAACAAGAGATTCTTGCCTCAATTTTTTATATATCCACATCCAATCATCATACCCATAGACTTCATTTGGTTGTAGATAAAACCCCAAATGCTTCACTCTTTGATTAAGATAACTTGAAGGGAGGGATATGATTTGTGATATTTGATTTTCTACTTTAGGTCCAAGTTCATGGAAAAAAAAGCAATATTTGTTAAATATTCCTCCATTTTAGTTGCATTGTGATACACCAAAACTCCTTTATACATATTTTGTTTTCGAAGAGAGCCATGCCAAAAGAAAAATGTATTGCCTATAAACAATAGGTGAGAGATAAACACATAACTCACCACTCTAGTACCTTTGATAGCACCCACCCTTTTTTTCTCCATTATTAACCTACTTAAACTTTCAACATCTATCTAGTACCATTTATTATGGTAACAATATTTTTACTAATAATATTTATGTCATCCAATAGCTTGTCTACAACTTCATTATTGGGTTGTTTTTGTTATGTTACATTGAAGCTTGTTTTATTCGATGCTTCTTTGTGGATGTGAAATGGAGGGCATGGATATGGGTCACCACTAATGTGATCACCTCCTTTGGTTACTACATTAATATTTAGGATTTCTAAATTTCTCAATTATGAATTAACTAAGTTATGATTCCCTTGTTTGGATTTAGCCTCTCACTTGAGGTCATTATTGATTTCAATTAATAGAGAATGAAATGAAGGCATATATATATATATATGGAACCACAAAGAGATATTATATAGAACATAGTTGTACAAGAAAACTCAGATTCTTTTAGTGAATGAAATGGAAAAAATACCATAAAATGAAAATCAATACAAGCTAGCTAGAATGGTGGTAGCTTATCTCTGAAGAGAGATGTGTTGGTTATGCTCATTCACAAGAAAAATTTACAAGATACCAAGAGTTAATTTTAAAATAAAATATGATGCCATAGGATTAAAAAACCATAAAGACCCAAAAATATTGCCCTAGGAAATGAGGTGGCAAAGGGAATGTAGGACCTAAGGAGGCTAGTTGATATATCAACTTCCCAAGGATGTGACTTTTGCATATAAACTCTGTTTGGGGAATTTCTTGGATTGTTAAAAATATTAATTAATTATCGGTAAGTTTCGTAGGACACATAATCAAGTATTTCATTGTCTACATCAAATTCTAAAAATTCAATCGAAATGTTTGAAAAACACTCAAAAAATTTGAGACTTGAAAAACTCTAGTAAAATTGCCAAGACATGGAACCATTTTAAATCAATGGAACAAGTGGGTGGACACTAATATATACCTATATTTGTCACCACTGATTATTAATCAATCATATCCAATGCATCATGTTTCTCCATCAAATGGGGAAACTTTTGTGAATTTAACTCTTGGTGAGCCACTTGCCTTGGTGAAGAAGTTGCTCTGCTTTGATGAATCAATAGGATTCACAACAAGATTTGAACCCAAAATTCGATGACATCCGATAAAAACTACTGTTTTGTCGGATTTCACTTTCAAATTACGATTTTTTTTTGTCGGATTTTCGACCCCAAACTTCATCGTATTTTTGACACAAAATGTAGTCAGATTTGCGACGTATTTGGAATTTTTTTTGCAACAGTAACCAGATTCAATATCGTTGGTTATCGGACAACTGTTGAATTTGAAAATATATAAATTACAAAAAACATTCTGACATGTTTGCTTTAGAAGAGACGAATGGTTTGTGGAAATTATTTTATTCCTCTACGGACTGTTTGAGGAATTATTTTATTCTTCAATGGACGGTTTGCGGAATTATTTTATTCTTCAACAGACGGTTTGTGGATATCATTTTATTCTTCAATGGACTGTTTGCTAAAATAATTTTATTCTTCGACAAATGACTGTTTGCGGAAATAGTGATGTGTGGACCTTGCTTTTTTAAGATCGTCGATAGTCTTCATTCAAGTTTTCTGTGACAAAATTTCAAATAGCAATATTCCTAATCCAAACGAACAAAATCGACAATTTCGTGCTAGACTGTGGGATGCAACGAAAAGAAGGGGTGACGGGAAATTTTACTGTCCATGTAGTCAATACAGGGGCTTTAAGAGGAGAAGAATATTGATCACAACAGCCAGAAAAATTTGTAGGGAACATGGACATGCTGATGGGGGGAATGAATATCGTCCATTTGTAAGTTTAGCATTATAATATTTTTTATATTTTTTGCTTTGGTAAATGTATGTATTATTTTAATATTTCTTATATTAACTTATATCTATTAATGTATCCATGTAATTATAAAGGAAAGACATCCTACTGCATATCGTCCAGAGGAAGTGCTTTCAGAACAACTACTGGAGGAACATGGAGCTATGATTAATGGAGAACAAGTTAATGATCCTATTGAAGAAGATGATCATACTGATAACGTAGTTGAAGATGATGGTACAAATACATTGATCCATGATTCATTTAATGTTAGAATGGATGATGATGATGACGACGATCATGAAAATATTGATGACTTTGTGGATGTTCACGATATACCTCTTCTCGAGAAGGCATATGAACCCCTTTATGAAGGCTCCAACACAAATATTCTCTTTGCTATATTGTTGATAATGAACTTGAAGGTTATGAATGGTATTTCAAACATATCAATCACACGGATTGTTAACCCAAAAAATCTCTCAGTAATCTCTACATGACCTACAACAACTAAAGACATCCATTACACTACCCTCATTTGACCCCCACACCCTTGCAAAGGCTCAAAAACATGGAAAAGGGCTTAAAAACCCCTAAAAAGAGCAAAAATAGCTCTCATAGGGGCTAAAACCTCCAAAAAGGGGCTAAAACCCCTCAAAGGAGCTTAAAACCCCCAAAGGAGCTAAGAATTGGGCAAAAGGGGCTAAATCCCTAACTAGGGGCTTAAAACCCTAAAATCTCAAGAAAAAACTATAAATAGAGGGGTGGGGGTCACTCTCAAAACACTCCTCCTCTCCCTATCGTTATGCTACCCGTGTGAGTGCCTTGAGACCCTTTGCCTCTCAAGTCATTCACCCCCCTCTCCTCCATTTCTCCACAAGCCAAGACTCCATCCCATAGAGGGAGGTGCTTCCAAATCTAGGGCATGGTGGCCCATTTCCACCAAGACTGAAGGTATAACCATGTTTCTTTCATTGTTATTTTAGTTTTCTAACTTATTTTTTTGCAGGTTTATTCTCTCATAGTTTTCTGCAGGTTCTTCTCTGATTGCCTGTAGCCACATCTCTTGTTTTCTAACCAATTTCTTGTAGGGTTTCCATGGCTCAGAGCTAACGTTTCCTTGTAGGGTTTTTCATCCATAGGAACCCTACCCTTCTGTCCTATAGATGAAAGGTAGCCGTTTTTTCTCGTAGCTAGGGTGAAATCCCTACTACAGTTTGGCGACCATACCAGGTTGATCCCACAGGATCCCTGGGTTGTTTTTTCAATTTTTTGTTTTCTTAACCTAGTTTAAATTTCTGTCAAATCTAGTTTAGATCTTTATTTTTCTGTATTTACATTCACAGTCGAGCCTCCTTAAGGCCAAACCGAGCCCGTTTGGGCACAATACAAGTTATTTTCAGCCGTTCCTAGCTTAGGTTAAAAAAATTTCAAGTTTTTGGGCCAGGTCGCTCTTATTGGGCTGAAAGGGGCGACCAGGTCGCTCATTCAGGCCCGAAAGGTCCGACTTCCCTCTCAAGGAGCATATCACTCCTGTTTTTAGTTTATGAGTGACCCCCTTGCTTAATTTTGGGAAAATTTGGCAACCCCTCGCCAGATTTTCCTCGAAAAGGGCGATCTGTCTCTCAGATTCGGTTTTTTAAGCTGTCTGGACTGTCAGTGCGGCTCAGCCGCCTCTGTCCAGCAGTCTATTTTCACTCGCATATAATCTATATAAATCAATGATAGATTTAACTGGTTATTGATATAATGGATTTGTTTTAAGGATTGAATAAATTACTGTAGGTTAAATTTCAGTTTTTAATAAGAATTGGAAATTAACTCCTTGCCTAACCCTTCCTCCTCTACCCAGTTGTCACCCTCCAGGGTATTTTGGGATAAGATGAAGGGTGAATCTCTTATAGTAATAGGCACTTCACTTATGATTGCTTTAGACCACTAAAAACGGGTGACTTGGAAGGTAGAGGGGGTGGTAGGCCCAGGGGGCCTCATGACGTTCACGTCCTCCCTATTGACCGACCTTGCACTCGGAGAGTGAACTGAGGATCTACAGATGGGATTAGTCTCATTATGTTGAGAGCCCAGCATTATTTCTTGGTCGAAGAGGAATACAGGTGTAAGGAAGTCACCTAGTAATTCTACCATAGTTCACATTCATTAATGGCATGTTTCAAATTTTTTGTTCACAATTTACTAGTTTCATAACAATTTACCCATGTTGTTAGTTCTGTAACAAACCAAAAAATATCTGTGAAATATTCATAAACCATACAAGCAGCCACCAAATGAATAACAAAAAAAATAAAAAATACAATGGACATGCACACAACCATACCAAATAAGATAACCAAACTCAGTTCATGACGCCGAGCCAACCATTGAAATCTATTAATTTACACTAATTCAAACACTTGCGGTCTTTGAGGACATAAGTCCCTGATTGCCTTAACTGTGGGAAGTACTTGGGCTCAGCCCTGAAACTCATTGTGAGGAGTACCACGGGAAACCCAAAGTAGCTGGCCGCTGAGAGGATTTTCCAAGCGAAACGGGCAACGACCCCTACCGATTGACTAGCAATCCCGTGAGGAAAAAGCCAAGTGCTATCTCCTAGTAGTCTTGGTGGTCGAGTGAACACCTAAAAGCCAATAGGAAGCCACTAAAACCAGGGTCCAGAACGTCACTACCAAATTTCACCACCTGATCTACCAACCAGACACAATTGATCCCCCACCCTCTTCCTCACGCCTAAGAGGCGATCCACCACAGTTCGGGTCCTTGAACCAACGCTGTTGAGACCATTCTCAACGACCCTATACACTGTCAGAAGGCCACACAACCTCTGATTCAGATTCAGAATCATATCAATCTGAGCCAGATCTACACACTGCACCATCTAGCCCCATGGCTGGTGCAAACCCAGATCCACTTTTTGGCTTGGTGATTGGCAGACTGTCATAAGTCAGCTACCGCCACCCATGCTTACCATTCAAACTTCTCCACCTGTTATGCCCGTGGGCAGTGGCCCGTCCACTCACACTGTCCCACTTGGCATGCTTGGGGGAAGTGGCCCTTCCACCTACACTGTCCCTCCTGTCATACATGGGAGTAGTGGCCGCTCCACTCACACTGTGTCGCTTACCATACCCGGGGGTAGTGGCCCATCCACACCTATGCCACAAGTATCCCCAGTCACACAGGTACATCAAGTTCCTGCAAACCCCACCACCATTACTGGTCTGTCACACGTCAACCTTGGGTCAAACCTCCCTTTCATGGCATGCCTCAACCTGCCTAACTTGGCTAGGTTAACCAACGATCCCATCTGTCATCAAACCTTTTGGCCTCCCATGCCAACCAAAATCCCCTCAGACATCCCCAAGTTTGAAGGGAATGCAGGGGAGTACCTGTCACATGCCCCAATTTGCAAAAACAATTTTATAATATTTGAGGAACATTGTGTTAAATTTTGTGCTAAGTTGTAATTGATGACCCAGTGGGGTCAAGAATATTTAATGTAAATTCAGAATATTTTATTTATAAATAAATAAATGAGGAGACAACAGCTTAGGAGAGCTGTTAAAAGAGTGTTTATTGGTCAATTGGTGGAGGAGACTGGGTGGAGAGCAAATTGACATGTGGCAGCATCCTCAAACCATTTCCAATTGTTGCAGGTGGCAAATTCCCTATATTTGTGGTCATGATTCCCCAAGAAAGTGGAATCAGAGCAGGTGGCCCATTTAATGAAAAATAACCTAGAAGACCTAGGCATCTCTATAAAATTTCCCATTGAAGATAGCTGAGGCTGCTCATTCTAGAGAAGTGATCATTCAGGGTGAATGAATTTACTTAAGAGAAATTCAATGGAGGGGAGTCTGGAATGTGTTTGAGGGGATAACTGCTAAGATTGATCTAATTGCAGATTTTAAGTTGAAGATCATACTGCTGAGAGCAGATTTTTATTACTAAGATAATTGAATTGGTTAGGTGACAGAGGTTTTACAGTTGCATTTTCCACCCAGTTCTCAGCCAAGAAGACCAGGAACAAGCTCGGGGGTCCTAAGGAAGCATTGTTTGAGCGCTCTCCAGGAGTTTGGTAGGGAGGAACAACATCCTTAAGCTATTGTAGTCTTGTCCTCAACAGGTTCTATTTTGTTTTTACTGTCTTCAGTTAAATAATTCTTAGATTATCTATTACAGGCATGTTAGTGTTTAGGGTTTATGAATGAAAAAGTAACTGTGTAATGTTAAGTTCAACAAACTTATAGGTTATTTTATAAATGGAAATGATTATGTAAATAGTGAAATAGATAGAAATTAAATTTCCAAGCTGTGTTTTTCCACACCTGAACTCAGGTCGTACTCTAGCACAGTTGGATTGTTTAAATAAAAGAAATGATTCTTTATTTGAATGTGAATAGTAGATAGGTTTTACTTCAAAGTTTACGAATTTCACTGAATAGCATTGATAGGTTTTGTCTGTACTTATTTACTTCTGCCAATTAAATGGATACACAAGTATAAAGAGAATAGTAAATATTACTATTATTTCAAAATTAGTATATACTGACAGGAATAAAAATATTACAGTAAAATAAACAACTAATATTTGAGAAAACATGTAAAAAGATAATAGCAAAACAATTTTTAAATATTAACTTAACAAGACCAGAGTAAGGATTATTTTCTAATCCTTTTATATTTACAAAAATTACTGAAGGTCAATATTACTCTAGTTTCAAGTATGACATACTAAAAATATAAGTACTAGATTTTTCTTAACTAAAAACTAGAAGCAAAACTGTACAGAGTCAAGAATATTATAAGCGGAAACAAGAATTTCTTAAACTGTAGGGTTTACAATATTTCTTTTAACCTTTAAAAACCGAGTTCAAGAAATTATCATTATCTCCTAAATAGAGTTTAAAATAATTATAAATACAGAGAATTAATAAACACGATATAAATGTAAATCCTAAGCAAAATAAACCATTAATATAAACCTTTTTGCAATATAAAAACCCAAACCAAAAGTAGGCTTATAGCCTGTAAAAAAAACAAAGGGTCGAAACCCAACCCGCTAATAAAACCAAATACATAAAAGTCTTTGTATTAAACTATAACCAGTTACATTACTAACTGTAAAAGTAAAAACCCCACAAACTTACAACTAGACTGTTTCCTTGTCTTCGGTCTTTAAAACAAATATACATAAGTATTTTATATTAACAAGTAAAAACTACATTATTGATAGGTTAGGTAAAACCCAACTCCCAGTTTCAATTTCTTAAAGTTCAAATACTAAAACTGAATCAACAAGACAAGAGATCACATAAACATCTCTGAGCACAGAGAAGGTTTTTATAAACTTCACAATAGTATTGCATCATTAAGCCGTAAGGCTGAAAACTGTTTCACCGAAACCACACATACATCACAACTTCAAAAGCATGTGCAACCGAGCGATGTATCGACATGGTTTTAAAATAAAAACATGGATTTTTAAACAACAAAGTAAATATCATAACCAGCAGAGAGTTCGCAGCTAGGTTTCCAACCACAGAAACCTTCAACCATCAACCCATTTCACAAGCAGGGAGAACCCACAACGAGACCGGGGCTTACCCGTTTGAAATCCCACGAAGTTAACCAACGCATGAGTGCTTTTCCATTCAAGTCTGTAGCTGTCAGCGTGAGCTTGCAAGTTAAAACCAAACAATGTTCAAAACTCAGAGTGATGATTTATTAAAACCCTAAGACTTAGTAATTAAATTGACAAAATAAATGCGAACATAGTTAAGTGTTTACCTGTGAATAAAACTAATTGGAGCTGAGAAGGAATAGTCAGCAGCTTGAGTGAACTAAACAAAGAAGCAAGCAAACCCTCATGCCAACCCTATGACAGAGGCAACAAGGTTACAACACTCAAGCTCTATGATGTCAAGGTAAAGAAAGAGCAGATACAAGGGTAAAATCCTTTTACAGGCTTCGAGCCAAGCGAGGAAGTTAAAGCCATGCACATTGTGTCTCTCAACTCGCAAGGGAAAACTGAAAAACACAAACCACGAACCCTTAAAACACTTGCACAGTAATGCAGCACAGTATTACAGACTACGAAGCCAACAAACGAGGAGGGAGTAGGCCTCTCATGGCTGCAAGAAATCTCAAAGCGCAGCTTGTAGGCAGACAAACCCTCGGAGCCAAATGCAAGGGAATAGGGTTTCGTTGTTATATGTCAACCAATTCATGGTGGATACTTGTCCACGCGCCCTTCTAGAAATATTAACCAAGTGTGGGTCGTTTTCAATAGTCAACACTGCACATCGATTATGAAATATGTTATTGCCAATTATTACAAACCATGCTATCGACTATAATATAAAGGCGCATAACATTTGCCAATAATACAATCACTTTATCAACCATAATATAACGTTACTTATGATTGCTCTTCATGTCTACTTTACCATCGATCATTTGGATAAATTCATATGATTGCTTACTATGTCAATCATGATTTTTGTTAGACCATGCTTTGGAGCTAGTATACTATAGGAACAAACTTAAAATGTATTATACCTTTAGTTTCGACCTTATGATAGTAGTTTTTTTTAGGTAGTGAAACTACCTTATGTTACAAGTAGTATTTTTGTTATAGCCTAATATTGTAAACTATAACTCAGTATAGTATTGTAACACTACAATAACAATTGCATTGTGGTTATAAACTAAATACTATGTACACAGCTTGTCCACTAACTATGCAAGAAGATAATCACATTTGTAAACAAATCAAATATGTTGGTATTGTTTCACGACTAGTAAGGGAGAATTAGAGTAGAGTTATGTTATTAATTACAATATATTTTATAAACTAATAGCTCTAAATTTTTCACATAAAACTTGATGCTGATAAATGAAGGAGTCTTCAAGGAGACTGAAGAAAAACCTCATTGCAAGAGTTTCTCATAACAAAACTAATAACTCATTGTAAACTTTACCTTTGAAAAATATAGGATTATGTTCATACATAAAGAGCAGTTCACTTGAGTTTTAAACATGACAATAGCAATAAGATCATGATATAGTAGGAGTAATTATACACCAAGATCATGAGCTCTATGCTCACTGTAAGAATCTATAATGGACTAGGTGCTATAATCTTACGACATAAAGAAACTTTCGAAGAACTCATTCTTGTAAATGGCAATAACGATGTTAAGGATAAATGTCATTACGGCTTAAAAATAAATACTGTCATAGATCCGAAACAATGGAGGAATTTAATTTACCTCATCGGAGTCTTGCATCTTAATAATCAATTTATATATTAGCATCTTATCATGCTAAGAAGTACTTCTCGACTTAATTTAAAGTAAACTCCTACTTGATCAAACACTTACCTGCTGAACCTGTAAGAACCAACAATCCTGTTGAGTTAGCAAAATGCTAAGTAAGCCTCGATTTCAAACATGGTTTCTCACCTACTTGACAATAAGTAAATCATCAGTACAACTAGCAGCAACTAAATGCAAGTCATTTTTATATAACTTATAAAAATTAAAGTTGTATTAGTTTTTCTGTATTTTGAAACTAATCATTACAAATTGTTAAACTGTTTAATTTTTCGCTAACCGCTAGCAGTTACTAAACTGCGATTTCAGACATTTAATGTCACTTTAAAAATTTAAATTTTTATAAAATTTTGGGGTTACTACATGTGGTGTCATAGCACAAGGTTCAAATACTAGGCCTTGATGAAGCTCAACTTGCTTATATGAAACAGTAAATTTAAATCATTTTGCTGATGTTATTTTCTTTGAATGTTATAAACAGAGAAATTTGTTTATGAGTTTAACGACAGGTATGGAAAGATTGGAGGAATATGCAGAAGAGGAATCCCCTTATACTGAACAAGATAATCTACAAAGAGAACCTATACAAGAAGACGTAACCACTAATTCTTCATAACTCTTACAAACAGTAAAAGAATTAAAATCTGAAATGGAATATGTTAAAAAAGAAAATGAGAGGATTCTGAGAGGTCAGGAGGAGCTAAATCATATCTTAACAAAGAAATTTCATACTGAGGGAAAGGGTAAAAGAGCTAATTCAGAAGATATAAGTTATCAACATAAGCATAAAAAGACTAAACATATTAAAAATGAAAGTAGCTCATCTTCCGAAGTATTTGGTGATCAATGTAATTCTCATTATACTAGTGACAGTAGTGAGGATAACCACCATACTAGGAAAAGAAAATATAAGCCTTATGAAGAAATATCTGGGTAGTTTAAGAAGATCAAGCCGCCAACATTTAATGGAGAAACTGAAAAAGGGGAGGAAGCAGAATCCTGGTTATCCGAGATGAAGAAGTACTTCCAGATTTATAACTATTCTAACCAATTAAAGGCTAGGATGGCTATTTATAATCTTACAGGGAAATCTGATATATGGTGGCAAGATTTAAAGAGAGTGAAATGTATAAGAGAGAAGAACATAAATTGGAGTACATTCAAGAAATACTTTAAAAACAAATTTTTATCTGAACAATACTATGAAGAAAGGGCTAAAGAATTCTATGAGCTAAAACTAGGTATAATGACTATGAAAGATTTGAACAGCAAGTTTTTAAGTCTGCTTAGGTATGTGCCATACCTTGTGGATGAAAAACTAAAGGTACAATAGTTTCTCAGTTGTTTACCTTATCACATAAATGATAGGATTGAGTATGACAATCCAAAGACCCCGGAAGAAGCTATGAGGAAAGCGAATTTATGTTATGAACATAATCGTAAAAAGGAGAGTATGGCCAACTGGAAGGCCAAAAGGAATAATAATTATGATCAAAATAAGAAAGAGTTTGTGCCTAATCGGAATTCTAAAAATAATAATGCCAGAAATTTTTCTAATAAGAATTTCCAGGCCCGAATAAGAATAATTCACAGAACAATCAGAACAATAAAAAAATAAAGAGCCTGCTAATAATCACAGTAATTACACAAATAAATTTGAACGAAAAGAACCCGTAAAGTGTTGGGAATGCAATGGTCCACATTATGCCTCAGTCTGTCCCAATTGGAAAAAGACTGTCAGCAATATCCACACATTACAGGAGGAGATGACTGTTGGAGATTTAGCGAGGACTATGCCTAGGATCAATGCAGCTTTGGAGAATCGGCAAGTAGACTATCAAACTTCCATGGTGGAAGTAGAAGGTAAGATAAATCGAACACCCATATCTATTTTAATTGACCCAGGAGCTAGTTTAAGCTATATTTCTCATAGCTTGGTAGAAAAGTGTAAACTTCCAGTTGAAAAGTTTGCAAGTTCTTGGTTAGTTCAGTTAGCTACTGGTGCAAAGAGAAAGGTAATTAGCTTTGAAAAGAATTGTGCAGTAACTATGGATCAATTTGAAACTTTTGTTAAGCTTAATGTACTACCTTTAGGTTCATACGACATATTAATTGGTATGGATTGGTTAGAGAAGCATAGGGTGTTTTTGAATTGCTATGATAAAACTTTTACTTGTATGGATAATGATGGAAAATTAATAAGCGTAAAGGGAATCCCTAGGAAAACAACCGTAAGGCAGATTTCTGCTCTGCAGCTTAAGAGAGCTGTTAGGAAAGATTGTAAGGCTTATGCAGTAACAGTAACCAGTGAGGAAAATATAAACACCATAGATAAATTAAAATTTGAGGATATACCAGTTCTAAAGGAATATGCAGATGTATTTCCTGAAGAAATTTCGGGATTGCCTCCGAAGAGGGAATTAGATTTTACCATTGAGCTGGTATTTGGTGCAGTGCCCAGCTCAAAGGCCCCTTATTGGATGAATATACTTGAACTTAATGAACTTAAGTCACAATTAAAAGAACTTATTGACAAGAATTATATTCAACCCAGTGTGTCTCCTTGGGGGGCACCTGTCATCTTTGTTAAGAAAAAGGATGGGACTCTACGACTCTGCATAGATTATCGTCAATTAAATAAGATGACTATCAAGAATAGATACCCGTTACCTCGCATAGATGATCTGTTTGATCAACTACGTGGAGCCACAATATTCTCAAAAATTGATTTACGGTCTGGATATCACCAAGTTAGAATTAAAGATGAAGACATCTTTAAAATAGATTTTAGGACTCAATATGAACATTACAAGTTTGTCGTCATGCCATTCGGGATTACTAATGCTTCAGTTATTTTTATGTGTCTAATGAATAATGTAATGCATAAATATCTGGATAAATTTGTGGTCGTGTTTATCGACGACATATTAATTTATTCGAAATCCGAAGAAGAACATAAAGAACATTTAAAAAATGTCTTGCAAGAGTTGCGAGATCATCAAATATTTGCAAAGTTAGTCAATGCGACTTCTTTAAAGATAAAATCCAGTACTTAGGTCCTGTGGTGACTAAAGAGGGAAATTCGGTGGATCCCGAAAAGATAAAGGAAATTGAAGATTGGCGAGTTCCTAAAGATGTAACTAATGTTTGATCATTCATGGGGATTACCGGAGGTTCATCGAAGAGTTTTCAAGAATCGCAAATCCGATAACCTCTTTGCAGAAAAAGAGAAAGAAACTTGATTGGAATCCGAAGTGCGAGGATAGTTTTAGAAAGTTAAAAACCTTATTAACTAGCGCACCAATTTTAAGAATTGCTGATCCAAATAAAGATTTTATAGTATGTACTGACACCTGCAATGGCGGTATAGTCGGAGTATTGACTTAGGAAGGACATGTCATTGCTTACGAGTCTAGGAAATTGAAGATTCATGAAAATAATTATGCAACCTATGACTTGGAATTAGATGTTGTCATACATGCTTTAAAGATGTGGTGTAATCATCTAATTGGAAGAAAATTTATTTTAATGACAGATAATAAGAGATTAAAATATCTGTTAGATCAACCTAACCTAAATGCTAGACAAGCTAGGTGGCTAGCTTTTCTAAGTGAATATGATTTCGAAATTCAACACATTAAAGGGAAAGAAAATAAATTTGCTGATGCATTAAGTAGAAATGCAAAGCTGAATTTTACAGCAGCTATCAGCACTTATACAACATATTTGGAAGAACAGCTTAAAGCAGGGATAGAACAAGATGAAAATTACCTAAAGTTACATGCAAAAGCAAAATAAAATCCAATAGAAAGTCTAAGTATAGGGTACAACTTGAATGAAAAATGATTTTTACTGTATAAAGACAGAATATATGTACCTAATGTACCTAAGATTAAGTTATTAATTTTAGATGAAATCCATAAAACTCCTTACTCAGGCCATCCGGGTTATCAGAAAACTATAACCATGTTAATAAAAGAGTATTTTTGGCCAAACAAGAAGACTGGACTGGCATAATATATTGCTAGATGCTTTGAATGTCAGCAAGTAGAAACTGAACATCAACATCCAGATGGATTACTTCAGCCTTTGCCCATTCCTATCTAGAAATGGGAGATAATTAGTCTTGATTTTATTACTAGACTTCCTAAAAATCAGAACTTAAATGACTCCATAATGGTAGTGGTTGAAAAATTGAGTAAAGCAACCCATTTTATACCTGTAAAAACTACTTATAAAGCTGCAAATATAGCTGATATTTTCTTAAAGAAAATTTTTCGACTGCATGGGATACCGAAGGTCATAATTTCAGACCGAGACCCTAAATTTACAGGTAAATTTTGGAGATCTCTGTTTAAACGATTAAATACTACGTTAAATTTTAGTACCTTCTTCCATCCTCAAACTGATGGACAGACTGAAAGAGTAAATCAGGTACTCGAAGATTTACTAAGAATGTATGTAAATGAACAACCAGGTAAATGGGAAGATTATTTACACCTGGGAGAATTTGCTTATAATAATAATGATCAAGCTTCAACTAGATATAGTCCTTTTGAAATTCTGTATGGAAATAAATGTAACACTCCCATCTCTTGGAGTAATCCGGTGGACAGGTTAGTATTAGGACCTGAATTATTGAAAGAAATGGAAGAAATTTTAAAGCAGGTACAAGGTAATCTGAAAATTGTGCAAGATCAACAGAAAAGTCAAGCAGACTTTAAAATAACTCCAAAAGAGTTCCAGGTAGGTGAACATGTTTTCATTAAGGTGAGACCCAAAAAGAGTTCTCTGAGGTTGGGTAGTTGTGCCAAACTAGCACCTTGTTATTGTGGTCCTTTTGAAATACTATCCAGAATCAGACAGGTAGCCTACCAGTTAGCCTTACCACCAAATTTAAGAGTTCACAATGTTTTTCGCATTTCTATATTAAAGAAATATGTGTATGATTCTACTCATGTTATTAACTGGAATGATGTACAGGTGGAACCCGGAGGAGATTTTCTGGTGGAACCGGACTGTATCCTCGAGCGGAGGGAGATCACACTTCAGAACCGCACCATTGGTCAAGTGAAGGTGGAATGGAAGCACCTTAGTCAAGAGTAATCCACCTGAGAATTGGAAAGTCATATGTGGGATGCATATCCAATTCTATTTCAGGGGAACTCTGAGGACGAGGAATAAATAACATTGAGGACGATGTTATAATTTAAGGGGGTGTGTATGTCACATGCCCCAATTTGCAAAAACAATTTTATAATATTTGAGGAACACTGTGTTAAATTTTATGCTAAGTTGTAATTGATGACCTAGTGGGGTCAAGAATATTTATTGTAAATTCAGAATATTTTATTGATAAATAAATAAATGAGGAGACAACAGCTTAGTAGAGCTATTAAAAGAGTGTTTACTGGTCAATTGGTGGAGGAGACTGGGTGGAGAGAAAACTGACATGTGGCAACATCCTCAAACCACTTCCAATTGTTTTAGGTGTCAACTTCCCTATATTTGTGGTCATCATTCCCCAAGAAAGTGGAATTAGAGCAGATGGCTCATTTAATGAAAACTGACCCAGAAGACCTAGGCATCTCTATAAAATTTCTCATTGAAGAGAGCTGAGGTTGCTCATTCTAGAGAAGTGATCATTCAGGGTGAATGAATTTACTGAAGAGAAATTCAATGGAGGGGAGTCTGGAATGTGTTTGAGGGGATAACTGCTGAGATTGATCTAGTTGCACCTTTTAAGCTGAAGATCATATTGTTGAGAGCAAATTTTTATTACTGAGATAATTGAACCAGTCAGGTGACAGAGGCTTTACAGTTGCATTTTCCACCCAGTTCTCAGCCAAGAAGACTAGGAACAAGCTCGGGGGTCCTCAGGAAGCGTTGTTTGAGCGCTCTCCAGGAGTTTGGTAGGGAGGAATGGCCTCCTTAAGCTGTTGTCATCTTGTCCTCAATAGGTTCTATTTTGTTTTTACTCTCTTCAGTTAAATAATTCTTAAATTATCTATTACAGGCATGTCAGTGTTTAGGGTTTATGAATGAAAAAGTAACTGTGTAGTGTTAAGTTTAGTAAACTTATAGATTATTGTAGAAATGGAAATGATTATGTAAATAGTGAAATAGATAGAAATTAAATTTCCAAGCTGTATTTTTCCACACTTGAACTCAGGTCGTACTCTAGCACAGTTGGATTGTTTAAGTAAAAGAAATGATTCTTTATTTGAATGTGAATAGTAGATAGGTTTTACTTCAAAGTTTACGAATTTCACTGAATAGCAGTGATAGGTTTTGTCTGTACTTATTTACTTCTGCCAATTAAATGGATACACAAGTATAAAGAGAATAGTAAATATTACTATCATTTCAATATTAGTATACTGACAGGAATAAAAATATTACAGTAAAATAAACAACTAATATTTGAGAAAACATGTAAAAAGATAATAGCAAAACAATTTTTAAATATTAACTTAACAAGACTAGAGTAAGGATTCTTTTCTAATCCTTTTATATTTACAAAAATTACTGAAGGTCGATATTACTTTAGTTTCAAGTATGACGTACTAAAAATATAAGTACTAGATTTTTCTTAACTAAAAACTAGAAGCAAAACTGTACAGAGTCAAGAATATTATAAGCGGAAACAAGAATTTCCTAAACTGTAGGGTTTACAGTATTTCTTTTAACCTTTAAAAACCAAGTTCAAGAAATTATCATTATCTCCTAAACAAAGCTTAAAATAATTATAAATACAGAGAATTAATAAACACGATATAAATGTAAATCCTAAGAAAAATAAACCATTAATATAAACCTTTTTGCAATATAAAAACCTGAACCAAAAGTAGGCTTATAGCCTGTAAAAAAAACAAAGGGTTGAAACCCAACCCGCTAATAAAACCAAATACATAAAAGTCTTTGTATTAAACTATAACCAGTTACATTACTAACTGTAAAAGTATGAACCCCGCAAACTTACAACTAGACTGTTTCACAGTCTTCGGTCTTTAAAACAAATATACATAAGTATTTTATATTAACAAGTAAAAACTACATTACTAACAGGTTAGGTAAAAACCAACTCCCAATTTCATTTTCTTAAAGTTCAAATAGAAAAACCGAAGCAACGAGACAAGAGATCACATAAACATCTCTGAGCACAGAGGAGGTTTTTATAAACTTTACAATAGTATTACATCACTAAGCCGTAAGGCTGAAAAATTGTTTCACCGAAACCACACATACATCACAGCTTCAAAAGCATGTGCAACCCAGCGATGTATCGACAGGGTTTTAAAATAAAAACATGGATTTTCAAACAACAAAGTAAATATCATAACCAGCAGAGAGTTTGCAACTAGGTTTCCAACCACAGGAACCTTCAACCATCAACCCATTTTACAAGCAGGGAGAACCCACAACGAGACAGAGGCTTACCCGTTTGAAAGCCCACGAAGTTAACCGACGCATGAGTGCTTTTCCATTCAAGTCTGGAGCTGTCAGCGTGAGCCTGCAAGTTAAAACCAAAGAATGTTCAAAACTTGGAGTGATGATTTATTAAAACCCTAAAACTTAGTAATTAAATTGACAAAAGAAATACGAGCGGAGTTAAGCATTTACCTATGAATAAAAGTAATTGGAGCCGAGAAGGAACAGTTAGCAACTCAAGTGAACTAAACCAAGAATCAAGAAAACCCACATGCCAACCCTGTGACAGAGGCAGTAAGGTTACAACACTCAATCTCTACGAATCCAAGGTAAAGAAAGAGCAGATACAAGGGTAAAAACCTTTTATAGGCTTCGAGCCAAGTGAGGAAGTTAAAACCACGCACACTGTGTCTCTCAAATCGCAAGAGAAAACTTAAAAACACAAACCACGAACCCTTAAAACACTTGCATAGTAATGCATCATAGTATTGCAGACTACGAAGCCAACAAATGAGGAGGGAGCAGGTCTCTCATGGCCGCAAGAAATCTCACAGTGCGGCCTGCAGGTAGACAAACCCTCGGAGCCAAATGCAAGGGAATAGGTTTTGTCATTATAAGTCAACCAATACATGGTGGAGACTTGTCCACGTTCCCTTCTATAAATATTAACCAAGTGTGGGTCGTTTTCAATAGTCAACACTGCACATTGATTATGAAATATGTTATTGCCAATTATTACAAACCATGCTATCGAATATAGTATAAAGGTGCATAACATTTTCCAATAATGCAATCACTTTATCAACCATAATATAACGTTACTTATGATTGCTCTTCATGTCTACTTTTCCATCGATCATTTGGATGAATTCATCTGATTGCTTACTATGCCAATCATTCTTTTTGTTAGACCATGCTTTGGAGCTAGGATACTATAGGAACAAACTTAAAATGTATTCTACCTTTAGTTTCGACCTTATGATAGTAGTTTTTTTTAGGTAGTGAAACTACCTTATGTTACAAGTAGTATTTTTGTTATAGCCTAATATTGTAAAATATAACTCAGTATAGTATTGTAACACTACAATAACAATTGCATCGTGGTTATAAACTAAATACTATGTACACAACTTGTCCACTAACTATGCAAGAAGATAATCACAGTTGTAAACAAATCAAATATGTTGGTATTGTTTCATGACTAGTAAGGGAGAATTAGAGTAGAGATATGTTGTTAATTACAATATATTTTATAAACTAATAGCTTTAATATTTTCACATTAAACTTGACACTGATAAATGATGGAGTCTTGAAGGAGACTGAAGACAAACCTCATTGCAAGAGTTTCTCATAACAAAACTAATAACTCATTGTAAACTTTACCTTTGAAAGATATAGGATTATGTTCATACATAAAGAGCAGTGCACTTGAGTTTTAAACATGACAATAGCAGTAAGATCATGATACAGTACGAGTAATTATACGCCAAGATCATGAGCTCTATGCTCATTGTAAGAATCTATAATGGACTAGGTACTATAATCTTACGACAGAAAGAAACTTTGGAAGAACTCATTCTTGTAAATGGAAATAACGATGTTAAGGATAAAAGTCATTACAGCTTAAAAATAAATACTGTCATAGATCCGAAACAACGAAGGAATTTACTTTACCTCATCGGAGTCTTGCATCTTAATAATCAATTTATATATTAGTATCTTATAATGCTAAGAAGTACTTCTTGACTTAATTTAAAGTAAACTCCTACTTGATCAAACGCCTTCCTGCTGAACCTGTAAGAACCAACAGTCCTGTTGAGTTAGCAAAATGATAAGTAAGCCCCGATTTCAAACATGGTTTCTCACCTACTTGACAAAAAGTAAATCATCAGTACAACTAGCAGCAACTAAATGCAAGTCATTTTCATATAACTTATAAAAATTAAAGTTCTATTAGTTTTTCTATATTTTGAAACTAATCATTACAAATTTTTAAAATGTTTCATTTTCCTCTAACCGCTAGCAGTTGCTAAACTGTGATTTTAGAAATTTTATGTCACTTTAAAAATTTTAAATTTTTATGAAATTTTGGGGTTATGACAGTACCCCCAAAACCATATCATGACCTTTCACATATGGTTCTCATCAAACAACATCATAGATGATTGGATCAGACTTAGACTATTTCAACACACCGTCTCAGGTCCTATAGCCAGGTGGTACATTGAGCTACCACAAGCCAAGTACCCAGAATTCAACTCCTTGGCCTTTATGTTCCTGCAGTATTTCTAGCTCCCCGTCAGAGATGATGGAGGAGTGGAAATATTGCTATATTGCTGCCAAAACACTGCGACCCACATCACCGACCACATCCATGAGTGGAGGTGACGTCGCAGCTTGTGTAAGATCAAGCTTGATGACAGGATATTCCTGGACTTTTTCTTGAAAACATTGTTGCCACCTATCTCCAAGGACATCACCTTCGAATGTATCCAAATAGAGGAAGAGGCCATCTTGAAAGCCCAATAGTTTGACCTCATTTACGCATAGTCTGGATACCTCTACACCATCATTCTAGATGCTCCCCGTGTAGGCACCTCCTACCAGGACGCATCGGGGGCATCCCATGCTGCAGATGGCATCATATGTTCTGTCCCCCATCAACTACAGTACCATCTGACACCACCTACTATGCCACCGCAACCAAGCAATACCCTTAGTGTTGCCTACCCAAACCAAGCTCTTGACTATGCAAGAATGATGTCCTAGTCCGGAGCTACGACCTCTTATGCACAAACTGCGCCACAAAAGTAGACCCATGCACCTACTTTGTTGGCACAACAATATGTGGGACCGATGCCCATGTTTGTAGCACCCCCAGCCCCCTAATTCTACTATGCACCACCAGTGCAAGCCACTTAAACCCTCGTCCTAGCTCTGTCTGCTCCTTTGGGGCAAATGTTTGCACTGCAGAACCGTCCTAGCCAACCAGCCCCTACTAACCAACAAGGGAAATCCATAAACAATCAAGCAAGGAATTAAGGCAATAACCAACCGCAAGGAGGCAGTCAACAACCAAATCCTCCCAACAATGCCAGGGCAAAATGACCAGCTCAAAAATCCCAGCAACCAAACTAACCTAGATGCAACGCTCCGTTATGCACGAATCAACCGTGCAAACTATGCGAAGTATACACGTATTATACACATAAGTTCCCCTTCACATGTCGCGCTAAGCAGACCATTCATAATGAAATCCAACATGCTACCAATACGGCAGCCCCGACTCAACCCAATCCGGCACCACCAGGACCTACACCCATGGTGCTCCAAAACCCATTACTAGTCCAAGGACTGGTAGCAACTGCACCTGCTCCCCAACCCAATCCCACAACCCTGGGGGCACCTCCGATAGCAGAAACTGGTGTTCACCACCTCCTAGACTTGAAAACCGAAGAGGTCAATTTATAGACCAGGGGAAATCAGTACGGAGCCAACACCGAACCCGCTGACCCATTAGCGACATCCATGTCAAAAAAAACCAATACACCTCTTCACTTACCCCATTTCCCCCCATGCCCCCTATTAACACTCCATTTTAACAATTGATTCGAGGGCTTGATAGAGGTTTGGTAAGGGTCCCAACCCCTCGAATCTCATGTGACCATCCTTCAACGATGAAAGCAACAAGTGTATCATGACATTGGGTGTGATCCATATTCAAGGGCTGCGATTGATCAGAGGCAGATCAACGGTTCCGGATCGCTTCGCGCGGACAAACATGCACGGTCCAAGATCCTTTCCTGGATCATGAAATCCGTTAATGACCAGAAGCTTTCGACGGTTGAGATTTGGCTTGGGGAAGATTTACGGCCTACAGCGATTTCACAATCCATACTTGTGCGGGTGAAATCGCAATCTCAAATCGCGAAAAGGCGTAGAGGTCAAAGGGCATCAATGGTTGTGATAAAAGCGAGAAAATATCAGTGGCTACGGTTCATTTCACAGGGTGAACTAGCACGGGTGAATAGTTGAGTTCTCCGCTGTGAAAAAGGGCAGGGCCTATTCCAATCGACGACTGCATGAGGGTCGGTCTTGATCCACGGCCTAGAACGTATCACGATAAAAACCGCCCGCAGCGTACTAAAGAGAAAGATCGGCAGCGAGATAAGTGGAACATGGACGGTGGATACAAAGCTTCCTTTGATCGAACAACTGAAGAAGATTCCCAAAGTGAAAATCTCCCATTCTGTGTGGAAATGATAGCGAAGGGGGCGTTCACACGTGTAATCTGCCTCATCGCTGATTGGTCGATTCCTCTGATTCCATTCAAGATACGCCTGAGGTGGGAGTATTGTCCAGTGGCACAGTTTTTCTGGCTCACGGGTGTGGCGCGTGTTCACTTCAAGGGGAGCCATCCCGGTGAGGTGGCTTTTGCATGAGCTGGCCTACGGAAGGGAGGAAGGTAGTCGACAAATCCGCTACTCACACGAGGCAGAGCCTACACAATGTGGGATCATCCATTTCATGAAGTATGCAGCATGGATCTACTGTACCAGATGGCATCCACAACTGCTCCTCGCAGCAGACAGTAGGGTTCCACGGATGATGAAGCCAAATGGCTAGATCCCCACCAAGTAAAGGATCGCCCAGCTCACGTCTTTGCACATATTGAGATCATATACACTCGATGATAGAATGTGCAAGAGTGTTGACCAGCATGTGTGAAGATCAATCCCAACAGCTCTATAAATACCGCCTTCAGTTCAACAAGAGTGGACTAACATATCTCCAGAGGCCGAGTTCTACTTCTCCACGAAATTTGCAGAGGCCTAATAGAGTTTGACGATGAAGATTTGGTTCAAAAAGCTTGTCCGTCTGGAGGTGTTGATGGTTGGTGAGCAGGTTCCACGCTCACTCGTCGCCTTGGTATTTGCATGCTAGTGGTGACACCAGCCATTGGGGCCTAAACGTGATACCCGTGTCTCCGACGACGTGAGACCTAGACACTTACTCCCCGTAGGTGTTTTTCCAGGAACCCCTGATACCATCACGCCCACCAAAGCCTCCATATAAAGGAACAACCATTGTCCTTTCTCTGTGTAAATATTCGTTCAGATGAGAGCGCTAGTGGTTTAAATCCCTAATAGCCCTGTCTGTGAAGTCCACTTTCCAAGGGTGATGGGGCTGGTGTAGATCTTCTACACCTTATTCCCTGTGGGAGAATTCATCTCACTAGAGGTGAGGAGTATAAGAATTATGAGCGACCCTGCAGGTCTATATCAGCCAGAAGCAATGCGACACTTCTTCCAGAGCCCACGTATAACAATGTTACTCGGTGGGGAAGGAGGTGGTGGATGTGACTAGACTGGAGAAGGATGCCGAGTACCTTGCCAGTGTGTTCCCATGCGGAAAGCTGCATTTGAATGCGGTGGAAGCACACACCTCAAAGTATAGAAGCAGGCATCATACTCATCATCCGTCGTGGCGGCCGAATACTTCAAACTGTTTTTCAAGCCGAATGCGAAAGCTAGCACCACGATGTTTGTCATGCATAATTGTAAAACGTGGAGATATCCCACTCTTTGCACTATTAACGCCGGATGGCGACTTGTAACAGTTTTTTATTTTGAAGTCTCGGCATTAGGATTGTATAAAAACACTCTTGATAGAGGGAGAAAGGGGTTGGAGAATTGGATCGAGAAACAATCCCGGGTTGAGGCTCCCATTTGCAAAAGCTTGATACCTGTGTATGAATAAAATTGCAATGGAATACTGTCATTCACAGCAGAGATTCCTATGTTGTTGTTTTTCCCAATAAGTGCTTTCTTTACATGTAAATTGTGTTTCCTTGTTTTCACTCCATTTTGTTTATTGCTTTCATGCCTGCAACATAGGGTATAGTGGTTCGAAATTCATACTTGCTATGCTTCCACTGTTGTTCCAGGAATTAACAATGGTTCTTCTAAAGTCTCATGGAATTCATCTCGTTGATGCTCCATGAGATGGACTGTCCTTTCTTGTCCTCCAAAACGCCTGCTAAAATCTCCTAATTGGGAAATCAACAACTATCTTGCCTCCGTTTGCTACTTGTCTTCATTCTTTCCATATTTAATCATTTCTTGCATAGGTTTTGACTCCATCTTCCCATGGTCCTTTAACCTCGATAACCTCACCATGCACCTACCTCATCCCACTTTGCCCCATTCAGGATCCTAGCTCCCTGGTCATACCGATTGAAAATCCTATGCGGAGTAGACTCTGGTGACACACAAGACTGGCAACCTTATGTGGAGCTACTCTGCTGATGAATGAGAGATCCCTCTCTGACCGTGCAGGGATGGAGGCGTGGCCAAAAGTGGTTTTGTTGTTACCCAGGAGCAAGCCCTTCCGCAACCTTTGGTTCAATTACGGTGCTAACAAACTGCGTTGTTTCCATGGACGAGATTGAATATCATCCCTCGGAAAAATGACAAAGATTCAAAGTATAAAGAGTTTCTATGGGCAAATAGAGATTCTTAAATGTGAAAAAGGTTGTATCATTTTCCCTGGAGACTCCACTGAAATATTATGGGAGGTGACTCCACTGAGGAGATCGGTGATCAGAAAGAAAGATACGGGGAGAGGTCTCAAATATTCCCTTGATTTGAATGCAAGGTTTAGATCTGACTATTGATGGTGAACAATGGTCAGACATCAAGAAGGTCATGTCTCTTTTCACCTAGCGACTCCATCTACGAAGGATCCATTCTTCATAATGTTCTATGGCAGCTCCACTATCAAATGGGATTGCAAAGTTTGAGGAGCTGATTCAGTTTCTCCACCATCAAGATGACTTCTTGGGCTGCAAGGTATGCTCCTATGAATCTTGCTGCCATTCTTGGTTATCCCAATAAAATACCTCTGGTAGATTGGCAGACATATCTTCCAAGATTCAATGATGAAAATGGTGATGATGCTGCCATTCATCTATTTAGATTTCATAAGCATATACATAAGCTGGGAGTGGGATGGCATGAAGATTCTCTAATGAGATTGTTCATGTTTAGTTTGGAAGGGTATGCAAGGTCTTGGTATGAGGGATTTCTAGCAGGGAGTTTATCCTCCCTTAGAGACTTTCATACAATATTTCATGAACATTTCAAAAGGCATTATCCTTCTTTGTTGTTACTTCAAGATTGTTGCACACACGATAGAGAATTCATTGAAAATGTGAAATATGAGTGTGGTGATGATCAGTATTTGGATGAAGAGGTTTTAGAGATATTACATGAATATTCATCTCAAAAAGAAAGACAATCCAATTTCCACGATATTCAAGAAAACTCCCAGCAGTAAGTATTGTCTTCCTCGGCTGAAGTTGACATAGACCAAAGCTCTATTTCAACCAGTTATATCTCTCTTCCTGAAACTGATGATGATTTGCATCATTCTTGCCATTCTATGTGTGACCAGGAGAGAGGTTGGGACTGTCAATCGAATCCTTCCTCATGTTATTCAACTTCTGAATTTTTGTTACAAGAAGAGACCTCCCCTTCACAAACAGAAAATTCCTTTTCGCAGCAGCAATCTCTTGAAAGTTACAGTGCTTGTGTGATTGATTACACAGAAGATGATAATTTTGGAAAATATCAGTCTTGTAGTCACTACACATGTTCATTTTCTAAAAATGCAAGTAAAGAGAAATCAGATTTTGAAATAGTGGTTGAAGGAGGACTACCGCATGTTGATCAGAATCATATTACACCCAAAGATTTACATGAATATATAAAGCTCTCTTTGCTTGAAGGAGATGATCAGCCTAGTGATTTGGAAGGAGATGGGTATACTGATTTGTTTTCTAAAGAATGCAATCAGCCTGTCACAATTTCTGTTAGTGAGGAAAATCTCATTGCAATCCAAGATCAGAAGTATGAAGACATAGCGAAAACTAGACATGTTGAAGAAATGAATAATGTTTCTGCTGAAACATATAAAGAACATGAATTTTTAAAATCAGAAGTTTTAGATGAAGTTGTGGATGTTTCTCCTGGAAATTGTCACGTGTTTGCCTTGCATGGTTCTTTTGAAGATCAGTTTGACAACGTGCAAGGGAATTTACAATTGGGGCGGCTTTCTCATGGTCAGCCAATGGCATAATTTTTTGAGGGTTGTCATGTTTTTTATGACCCCATGGCCAAATACATGGAGGGTCTGGGTGAAGGCAATGATTGGTCATATCTCTGCCTTAAACATCAGTTTGTTTATCATTCCCTTCTCCCATTATCTGTTTCATTTTTGTGCATCGAGCACCATACAAGAAGAAGAATATTAGGCGAGCTGCTTGATTGGCTTCACTGGAAGTCTGATTTCACTTAGTTGGAATTGTGTACAAAGTTAGGTAGGAGAAAATAAGCTCATATATTATCGAGCATTTCCTTCATTATTGTTTTCAGTTTGTTTCCATTTTCAGTTACCATCACAGGTTTAGAGTCTCCAGCATGATTTGCAAGAGTGTCACGTATTCACTGAAGTAGCGACATGAAGCAGAATGGAGAGGCCCAAGATGAGCTGAAGGTGGCCCAATTGATTCGACACTTGGTTTATGGGGGTTCTTTGCTACCTCAATGGGAGGATAACATCCCTCGTGGAGCCAGTTGTTAACACTCTGGTTTACGAGTTGATTCGAGTGCTTGACAGAGGTTCGGTAAGGGTCCCAACCCCTTGAATCTCGTGTGACCATCCTTCAACGATGAAAGCGGCAAGTGTATCATGACATTGGGCATGATCCATATTCAAGGGCTGCAATTGATTAGAGACAGATCAATGGTTCCAAATCGCTTCGCATGGACAAACATGCGCGGTCCTAGCTCCTTTCTCGGATCGCGAAATCCCATAATGACTGAAAGCTTTCGAAGGTTGAGATGTGGCTTAGGGAATATCTACGGCCTACAACGATTTCACAATACATACTTGTGTGGGTAAAAATGCAATCTCAAATCGTGAAAAAGTGTAGAGGTCAAAGGGGATCAACGGCTATGATAAAAGTGAGAAAAGATCAGCGAATACGGTTCATTTCACAGGGCGAACCAGCACGGGGGAATAGTTGAGTTCTCCGTTGTAAAAAAGGGTGGGGCCTATTCCGATCGATGGCTGCATGAGGGCCAGCCTCGATCCATGGCTCAGAACGTATCACAATCCAAACCGCCTGCAGCGTACCAAAGAGAAAGATCGACGGCGAGATAAGTGGAATGTGGATGGTGGATACAAAGCTTCCTTTGATCGAACGACTGAAGAATACTCCCAAAGTGAAAATATCCCATCCTGTGTGGAAATGACAATGGAGGGGGTGTTCACACGTGTAATATTCCTCATTGTAGATTGGCCAATTCCTCCGACGCCATTCAAGATACGCTTGAGGTGGGAGTCAGGTCCAGTGGCACATTTTTTTCGGCTCGCGGGTGTGGCACATGTTCACTTCAAGGGGAGCCATCCCGGTGAGGTGGCTTTTGTGTGAGATGGCCTATGAAAGGGAGGAAGGTAGATGACAAATCCACTACTCACACGAGGCAGAGCCTGCAAAAATTGGGATCGTCCATTTCATGAAGTATGCAGCATGGATCTACTGTACTAGATGGCATCCAAAACTGCTCCTCGCAGCAGACAGTAGGGCGCCACGACCGATGAAGCCAAATGACTAGATCCCCAGCAAGTAAAGGATCACTTAGCTCGCATCTTTGCACATGTTGAGATCAGATACACTCGATGATAGAATGTGCAAGAATGTTGACCAGCCTGTGCAAAGGTCAATCTCAAAAGCTTTATAAATACCGCCTTCAGTTCAACAATATTGAACTAACATATCTCCAGAGGCCGAGTTCTATTTCTCGACAAAATTTGTAGATGCCTGATAGAGTTTGATGATGAAGATTTGGTTCGAAAATCTTGTCTGTCTGGGGGTGTTGATGGTTGGTGAGCAGGTTCCACGCTCACTCGTTGCCTTGGTATTTGCATGCCAATGGTGACACCAGCCATCGGGGCCTAGATGTGATACCCACGTCTCCGACAACGCGAGACCTGGACACTTTCTCCCCATAGGGATTTTTTCCAGGAACCCCTGATACCATCGTTCCCACCAAAGCCTCCGCAGAAAGGAACAACCATTGGCTGTTCTCTATGTAAATATTCGTTCAGATGAGAGCGTCAGGGGTTTAAAGCCTTAACAACCCTGTTTGTGAAGTCCACTTTCCAAGGGTGATGGGGCTGGTGCAGATCTTCTACACCTTATTACCTGTGGGAGAATTCACCTCACTAGAGGTGAGGAGTATAAGAATCATGAGCCACCCCGCAGGTCTATATTAGACACAAGCAATGCGACACTTCTTCCATATCCCACGTATAACAATGTTACCCGGCAGGGAAGGAGGTGGCGGATGTGACTAGACTGGAGAAGGATGCTGAGTACCTCATCAGTGTGTGCCCATGCAAAAAGCTTCATTTGAATGCGGTGGAAGCACACACCTCAAAGTATAGAAGCAGGCATCATACTCATCATCCGTCGTGGCGGCCGAATATTTCAAACTGTTTTTCAAGCCGAATGTGACAGCCAGTGCCACGATGTTTGTCGTGCATAATTGTAAAACATGGTGATAGCCCACTCTTTGCACTGTTAACGCTGGATGGTGACTTGTAACAGTTTTTTATTCTATAGTCTCAGCATTAGGATTGTATAAAAACGCTCCCGATAGAGGGAGAAAGGGGTTAGAGAATTGGATCGAGAAACAATCCCAGTTTGAGGCTCCCATTTGCAAAAGCTTGATACCTATGTATGAATAAAATTGCAGTGGAAGACTGTCATTCACAACAGAGATTCTTGTGTTGTTTTTTTTCTCAATAAGTGCTTTCTTTACGTGTAAATTGTGTTTCCTTGTTTTCACTCCATTTTGCTTATTACTTTCATGCCTGCAACATAGGGTATAGTGGTTCAGAATTTGTACTTGCTACGCTTCGACTGCTATTCCAGACATTAACAATGGTTCTTCTAAAGTCTCATGGAATTCATCTCGTTGATGTTCCATGAGATGGAATTTCCTTTCTTGTCCTCCAAAACGCCCGCTAAAATGTCCTGATTGGGAAATCAACAACTATCTTGCCTTCGTTTGGTACATTTCATCATTCTTTCCATTTGTAATCGTTTCTTGCGTAGGTTTTGATTCCATTTTCCCATGGTCCTTTAACCCCGATAACCTCACCATGCACCTACCTTTATCCACTTTTCCCCATTTAGGATCCTAGCCCCCTGATCATACCGATTGAAAATACTATGTGGATTAGACTCTGGTGACACACAAGACTGACAACCTTATGTGGAGCTGCTCTGGTGACGAACGAGATATCCCTCTCTGACCGCGCAGGGCTGGAGGCACGGCCAAAAGCGGTTTTGCTGTTACTCGGGAGCAAGCTCTTTTGTAACCTTTGGTTCAATTTTGGTGCTAACACCCCCCATACGGTGGGTTTCCAACAATGCCACGGCTAGAGATGTTGTGAGCTACAACATCGTGGATGACTTGTCCCAAACACGTACGGCTATGTTCGCTCTCGAGGTACTTAAAACCTTCTCGACACAGCGAAAGGCCTTACTAGCTGTCCTCGGTGCTGTAGACCCCTCTGAATCCAAGTTGATCATGTTCAACATAGATAATGGAGAGCCGCAGATGCCATCAACCATCGCCTTCCAAATTCATGTCTCAATCCAGAATTTGGTGGTCCATCGATGCATCATCGGCGAAGGGGCATCCACCTATTTGATGTCAACATTTGTTTGGCAGAAACTTGGGTCCGCTACCCTCCAACCGTCTACCACTACACTTTGCGCCTATGGTCACCCCACCAAGGCCCAAGGCATCCTTTCGCATGTCCCCATCACTTTAGTAGTGGAGACAGTCCTAATTGACATAGAGGTGGTCTAACGCATAGTTGGACTATAACCTACTCTTGGGACGAAGCTACATGTACGCCATGAGAGCCGCGGCATCCACTTTGTTCCACCTTATGATGTTCCCTTATGATGGGAAGATTTTAGCGGTGGATCAACTAACTTACCACGATCCCTAGGGGCCAACTACACCAGCCAATGCCATCCCCACTATGGATACTTCCTTCGACATCGTAGCCACTCCTTCATTGTTGGTTGTAGGTCCCAGGTTGTTCACCAATACGGCCATGACAACATCTTTCCCGTTCTTACCTCCTCCACCAACACAAAGTGACACTGTGGATTTGTGCATGCTATCATCTAGCACCGGTACACCCAAGCACCAACCGCAGTTGCAGCACCAACCGCAGCCGCAGCTCCAGCCACAGCTGCAACCTCAGTCGCAACCTCAACCTCAGCTACCACGAAAACAGTGGGGTTCATTCCCACTCAACACGATCCTTTTCCTTTTCCTTTTCCTACCATCTGGGATCTTGAGTAAGGCTATCTTGGAAACCCGCAATCTATAGGATTTCACATTGGGAGATCCTGTGTGGTACCTTGAACCACCTAGCCTACCTCTAAGGCCCCATGATGTGTTGACTCATGTCTAACCAATTGAGATGATGTTGCACCTACCTCCAGGTCCATCAAAGACTCCTCCCGTCTCTAGGCCTGCCCCTCTTCCTCCAACACAGACTAGGGGAAAGGCCACCAAAACCGCAACCAATACCATTTACACCATTCCCTTTAAACCATAGTGTGGAATCGGTTCTTCCCAAAAAATACCAAATTTTTTCACCCTGCCTTGCCAACGACCTTCGTCTCGGCAAGGGGGAATACCTCTTCACTGACTCAGATGGACGACTCTTGAAGAAGTCACGCAACAGGATCCACCTCAAGAGAGTCTATGCCTGATATAACCACTATGAGTCGCTTATAGCATAGTTTTTTCCTTTTTGTTTTGCAACATTTTTTCCACAAATTCGGGACGCCGTTCGCACCACTAGTTTCATAATTCCATCCTCTATCTTTTTAATGAGACCATAGTCCGATGTTTAATAAGTAATTTTTGGGGCCAATTCCTGAGAGTTACCTTGTTTCAAGCACCACATTGTGATATAAGTGTCTCCAGACCCGTACTGGCATCACATCAGCCTACCGCAACTTATGCGAGGCTCCAGACCATCTCCCAGAAGGTACACCATTTTACTATTCAGCATATAACTGTCTAATCCGTCCACCGTAGCTCACGTGGATTCCCGCACCATTTCTTGGAAGTCAGATCATTTATTTCACATGCATTTGGCATATAAGTGCCTTCGGACTTGCACTCACATCATATGTAGTCTAGTCTGTCTACCACAACTCACACAAGACTCTCTTGATCTCTGTTTGAGAGCCACCTCGGTTTTTGTGCCTCTTCCACACTGATTCGCATGCCTCTACCACGATATATCCCATGCATGTATTGGTATGTTCAAGAGCCACTTACTCCATCCATACTGCATGGTTGACCTTTGGACACTATCCATAGTCCCGATAGGGGGGCACCTTCAATGCCCCCTCGATCAGTTAACCATACTAGAGTTTCCATTAAGCTCTTTTCTGACTCTTCAAAGAATGAAAATATTGCCGAGCGCTGTTGCTTTATTTCTCACTCATTAAAGTATAGGAAAGGGCATCTACATCGTCTCATTTATCAACTTTTTTGGACTATGTAGAATACCATTTGAAAATAACCACCTTGACACATTCAATCCAAGATCGTTCCCCTCTGCATCCATTTACGCTTTCTCGGGCAGAGGGGCTGAACTTTATGAAAAAGCTCACCATGGGTTGTCGTTAAGCTCTTTTCCAGCCTTCTCATCAAGAAAAGATCACCGAGAAAACTTGGTCTCATTCATGCTTGTAAAAGTATCAGAATGACCGTCCAGTTAATACAGGTTTAACCTTTTTCGTCCTGATTGGACTACCAACGATAAAGAAGTCTCTCATCCCCTAAAGGATGGGTGAGCTCTCCTATGTACACTTTTAATCTTTTTCGAGTACAAGAGACTATCAATGAAAAAGAGCCCCTAGTGGTTTCATTAACGTCATTGATGATTTCCTTGGACCACTTGAGAGGAGTCCTTAGTGCCTCTCGAGATGGTTGTTTCTCACGTGCTTGACTCCAGCTACATCATTGCACCGTTGAGATTCGTACAGGGTATTGGTCAGTGTAGTATTTGGTTGAAGACCCCGAATGTCACCTGACTCTAACACATTGATGACTCTATTGAGGGACCCAAGCAGGTTCATGTCCCTTGTGATTTTTGGGTTGTGTTGGAGACAGTGTTAAGAAGCCCCAGAGTAGTGCTTCGGTATAGATTCATGATTGATGCAGCATATTGTACCACATAGACTCTGAATCTCCATCACTGAGTCCCTACAGTTATGTACTGCTTCAGATCCAACAGACCATCAGGCATGAATATATAGAATTCCATGAGAATTCCATGGGTCCAATGTAGCAGTTCTTCATATCAGTATTGTATTCAGCCTCTCAATGAGGAAACCACTACTGTAATAATAGTTGTACATGATCGGCTCTTGTATTATAGAGCTTAGATCACATTATTCTTTTGACATCATTACGAGCATTGGGATGCTCGCCTCGTCCATATACATGTCACACATTATTTATATCTCACCCATTGATGGGAACCATATTAATAGAAAAACCAAAAGCCACCATGCCCCAGCCTAGGAAGCACAACCTCTCCCCAGAAAATCCTATGACGTCTGTCGGCCATATGATGAGTTCCTGTCCTCACACATTAGGGGGCAATCTGTTAACCCAAAAAAATCCCTCAGTAAGCTCTACATGACCTACACCACCTAAAGACATCCATTACACTACCCTCATTTGACCCCCACACCCTTGCAAAGGCTCAAAAACATGAAAAAGGGCTTAAAACCCCCTAAAAAGAGCCAAAATAGCTCTCATAGGGGCTAAAACCTCCAAAAAGGGGATAAAACCCCTCAAAGGAGCTTAAAACCCCCAAAGGAGCTAAGAATTGGGTGAAAGGGGCTAAAATCATAACTAGGGGCTTAAAACCGTAAATTCTCAAGAAAAAACTATAAATAGAGGGGTGGGGGTCACTCTCAAAACACTCCTTCTCTTCCTATCGTTATGATTCTCATGTGAGTGCCTTGAGACCCTTTTCCTCTCAAGTCATTTACCCCTCTCTTCTCCATTGCTCCACAAGCCAAGACTCCTTCCCATAGAGAGAGGTGCTTCCAAAGCTAGGGAATGGTGGCCCATTTCCACCAAGACTGAAGGTATAACCATGTTTCTTTCATTGTTATTTTAGTTTTCTAACTTATTTTGTTTGCAGGTTTATGCTCCCATAGTTTGCTGCAGGTTCTCCTCTGATTTCCTGTAGCCACATCTCTTGTTTTCTAACCAGTTTCTTGCAGGGTTTCCATGGCTCAGAGCTAATGTTTCCTTGCAGGGTTTTTCATCCATGGGAACCCTACCCTTCCGTCCTATAGACGGAAGGTAGTAGTTCTTGCTCGTAGCTAGGGCAAAAGCCCTACTACACGAATGTTAAGGTATGTAAAATAATCCATCACATATATATATATGATCATGATAAATGTTATCCTTGTTCATTTAATAATTGTATTGTTAATTCATAATTCAAATTAATACGGATGAAATGTGTTTCATTAATATTATTTATATATTATATTAACTTGATTTTTATTTTAATTTGATCCAGCTTGATAGTTGAATTTTTGTTACCACCATCAAATATTTTACCTCGCACATATCGATATTTATCTGCCATCATGAAAGAATTTAGAATGCATTATGAAGTAATTCATGCATGCCCCGATGACCATGTTATATATTATAATCAGCATGAATTTGCAATAGAATGTCTGGAATGTCATATAAGTAGATATTGAACATATCAAGTAACAAAAAATAGGCCTCACAAGGTTCTTCATTATATTCCCATTATTCCATGTTTGCAACGATCGTTCAAGTGCAAAAACATAGCGCAATTTATGGATTACCATGCAAGGAACAAAAGTCAAGATGACGTTATTCGAATGCTTGCAGATGGTTCTACATTTAGAGATATGGAGGAAAAGTGGCCTCACTTTAAAGAAGAACCCCGTAATCTTAGGATTTATTTGGTAGCAAATGGTGTCAATCTATTTGTAGAGATGAGATTTGTTTACACAGTGTGGCCTATTTTTGTTATCAACAATATCATTCCTCTATGGTTGTCAATAAGGAGGGAGCACAAAATGTTGTCGATGATTATTCCAGGTATATTATGTCTACAACTGTTNGTTTATATATCTAAATGGTACTCATAATTATATATTTTATATGTTCAAATCAATCAGGTAAGTACCAAGTTAAAGATATGAATGTATATATCGAACCTCTTATAAACGAGTTACTAAAGTTATGGAATGGCATCATTATGTATGGCGTATCTAGACCAATACGACAAAGAAAATTTCAATTCCATGTAATGCTTGTATGGACAATATACGATGCCCCAGGGTTAATCCATTTTTGTGGTTTGTATTTTTAAGTTTCGCTTTAATTGCATTTAAGTTTATGAACTACTTAATATAGTACTATTCACACATGTTTTTATAAATATTCCATTCATTTTATATGTAATTATAATTGACATAGATATTCCATATCTTTATGTAGGTCTCTAGATAAAGGAAAAATTTGCATTTCTAGTTTTTGGTCCTAAAATCAAATCTCGTCGCTCAAAAAACTTAAGAAATGAGGTGTTTGATGAGTATAGGAACTTCCTCTCTAAGAATCACAGGTATCGAACGAAAAAAAACTATTCAATGGGGAGCAAGAGACTGCATTAAAACCACAGAGAATGACACCTCACCTATGGAAGTTTCAATATAATAGAAATTGTCAAGTTGGTATGTATGGATCATCGTATATGAAATGTTATGTATTTTTTTTCTTTCTGTGTTGTTGATTGTAGTGTCCATTTATTTCTGTAATTTTATTTATAAATTATGATTCATGATGTCCGTCGTGATCATGAAGGCATTAATGGGCTTCCATGAGGAATGAAAAGTTATCCTAACTAATTCAACAGGTTTCCCAACTATGAGCACCTACAAATTGCTCATCTGTTTGATACAATGCATATTGGAAAGAATGTGACTGAAACATTATGGCGAATATTGGATCTAAGGAGCGACAAAGAAAAATTGTCAAAATTTGCAAAGGCATTTAAGAAGGAAACCATGCAATGAAAGACATCATTCAATATCATAGCAATGGAGACCAAATTAATATAAACTCACTTCCATGGATGTTAACAGAGCATCAAAGTAATGTTGTAAAATAAGTCATGTGGAAAATTAAATTTCCACCGGATTTTGTGCGAACATGAAGAATATCATAACAAATAAAGGTGATTTTGCGGGGGTGAAAACGTATGGTTGACATGTCTCCATGAAGGTAATTATTATGGCATCCATATAAGTATTTTTATTTCAATTCCAATGCATATTGTTGTTATTTTGTTTATCTACTCTTTGTTTAAAAAATGATTTGGTTTGTATATTGTTACAGTATGTTCTACCTCTCTCTCTCCCAAACAACTTCAACAACAATGTCAAACAAGTTATATATAATCTTGGGAAATACATGAGGTAACTAGCAATTTTTTGTATGTCCTTAGTGTTTGTTTAATTTATCGTAGAACTTGTTTTTTTTTGTGCACTAATTCATGTTATGTAATTTAATGTTTTTTTTTGTTAAATATCGTTATTGGTTTGCGTCACTTGTATATGGTTTTCATCTAAAGAAATCCATAAAGAAGATATAAAGTATTGGAGGAGAGAAATTCCTCATATGATGTGTGAAATGTAGAAGCATCTACCTTCAGAATTTTTCAATGCACAGGAACACTACCTCCTACACCAAGTCGAGGAGATTGAATTGTGTCGACCTGTGCACTAGAGGTCCATGTGGATGGTTGAGAGACACTTGAAATTTATGAATGGTTTGGTTAGACAACGAGCACGTGCTGAGGATTCTATGATGGAGGGATATACGACATACCAAAACATGTTGTATATTAATGAATATGTTCCTAATTTAGTGTCAAAGCTCAATTTACATCGCAATTGTGATCAGGAATCCAATAACAATTTTGAAGGGGACTACCTGAAGGAGAAAGGTAGATGGAGGAAGGTGAAAGGTAATTATTAGTTGGTGGATATTAACTAATATAATACATTTGACTGCTTATTTTTATGTGTATATATCATACATATTCTATTTTTATATTCAATATATTGCATCAATTAAGAACATATACTTTGTTAAGATAATTTACATTTGTATTGAATTTTAATTTTTATTGTCATCAAGCAATTGGTCGAGTGTGGGATGCAATTCATTTATACATCGCAAACAATCTTGACTTGATGAAGGTATGGATTGAACGATGTGAACAATCTGGTCATGGAATATCATGGGAATGTGTGGCTTCATTGGTTAAAGCAACACATCACAATGGAGATACCAATCTTACACAAAGGTGTTAGATTTTATTAAATATTATAACAATATATCTTAATTTCATTTATCAATAGGATCAAAAGAAGATAGACAAAGCACATAACAATAACACAAGTATTTTTCACCTGGGAAACCCAATAAGGAGAAATCCCAGCAACCTTCGTCTAGAGATAATAATTTTGATATCAGAGTACAATGAAGAAAGAAAAGGAAAATATGGAAATGATTTCCAAAGATGAAACCCTAAAAAAATAGTCTTCTCTTGAGATGCTGTGTATCTGCACTTCTGCCAGAAAATGTGCACCTCACTTGTGCTGCTGCAATGTTGTGTTGATTACATTGTTCTTTCTATGGTTTAGATGAATGATTACAACAAGTTCAACTCCCGAAGGAGGACAATAAGAATAGCTTCTGAAGTTGCACAAACTCCAACAATCCCTCTCAACAAGGAAGGTATTATTCGGTCTTCATCAGCATCATGATAATCTAGGTTTCATCTGTACATCTATACTATCTCCATCATCTCTAAATGTACTGAAGGTTGTATTTTATGAATTTGTTCTATTTGGATGTCTGAGAGAGAATTTTTTTCTACCTATCTGTCTCTACTACCGATGGAATACTTCTATGCCTGGATAGAGATCTTAGATGAGCACATGTGCACAATAGTCTACTACCTATTTGTCTCTTCTGCCAATGGGGTACTCCCATACCTGGCTGAGAACCTGAACGAGTAGAGGTACCTGTGCAATCACACGACCATATACTACCTGTCCGACTCATCTGCCAATGGGATTATTCCCATACCTAGATGAGTAGAGGCACATGTGTGAACCCGACCATCTACTACATGTCTGTCTCATCTACCAATGGGATTTATCCCATACCTGTCTGAGAACCTAGACGAGCAGAGGTACCTGGGAAAGAGTATAGTGAGTGTCTCTCAGAAATCTCTCCCTCTCAAGGAGGGATACGTTCTCTTTTACTCCAATTCTTCCACAAAATTATTCAAATTTCACCCTGGTAAGAGGCTTGGTGAGAACATCTACAGTCTGGTCATCGGTCGAAATATACTGTAGCTTGACTGCACCTTTATACATCATATCATGTATGAAGTGATACCGAACCTCTATGTTCTTCGACTTGTCATGAAATACAATATTCACTGACATCTACACACAACTCTGGTTATCATATTGAATCACGGTTGGCTCTGGAATCTGGCCAAACAATCCTGCAAGAATTTTATGAAGCCAAACTGCTTCTCAGGCTGCTGAACTAGCAGCCATATAATCGACCTCTACAGTAATGAGAGATACTGAGTTCTTCTTCCTACTGCACCAGGAGATAACTGCAGAACCCAGACTGAAACAACATCCTGAAGTTCTATTCCTATCTGCATTGCATCTGGCCCAATCTGAGTCTGTAAACCCTTGCAATTTCAAGTCACATTCTGAATCATATCGTAGACTATATCCCATAGTGCCATGTAAGTATCTGAGTACATGTTTTGCATCAATCCAATGAATCTGCCTCGGTTCACACATGAACTAACTAAGAGCATTCACAATAAAACAAATGTCTGGTCTGGTGTTTGTGAGATACATCAAGGACCCAATCAATTGACGATATATGGCGGGATCAATAAAATTTGAATATGAAGTAGAATCCCTCAGTTTCTTCAAATTTGCATTCATCGGAGTAGCTATGGAATTGCATTCCAACATTATGAATCTCTTCATTATATCTATGGTGTATTTTTCTTGTCCTAGGAAAATCTCTTTCTTCCTCTACCATACTTATAATCCCAAGAATTAGTGCATCAATACAAGATCCTTTATTTTGAACTCAGAGGCGAGTTTCTTCTTACACCATAAGATAAGTCTCTCATTTCCAGTAAGAAACAAGTCATCAACATATAACACCAAAATGATGGCTCCTCATTCACAACCTTGTAGTAAAGGTTGGGGTCTGCATCACTCTTGGTGAATCCCATACTCACCAGGAATCCATCTATCCATCCATACCAAGCACGAGGTGCTTGCTTGAGTCCATATAAGGCCTTTTTCAACTTGCATACATGAGACTCCTTTCCATGGAAAACAAACTCTTCTGGTTGTTCAATATATACTTATTCCTCAGTAATACCATTGAGAAAGGCAGTCTTGACATCCATCTAAGGAAACTTCCATCCCATATATGAAGCAATAGCAATGATCGATCTGATGGAAGTGTATTGAGCCAGAGGGGAAAATGTATCATCCTAATCAACTCCCTCTTTCTAAGAGAACCCTCTGGAAAAAAATATGGCCTTGTATTTTTCAATACTCCCATATGTTCCATGTGGAGTTTCATGCTCCTCTGCATTCTGCAAAATCTGTTGTGCCCATCTAGGTATTTTCCAACTTACTGCCATATGTGTGGGAGCATCATCTGGCTCAATTGGATCAATTGAACTGATCATTTTTTTCTTTTCTTCAGACTCCCTCTTAATGTTTGGAGGGGATATGATCTCATCTCTTCATCGTTATCGATCTCCATATCTGATCCTCTTCTTTTTCGGATAGCCATTTCTTCTTCAAAGGTTACATCCCGACTAACTTTGATTTTCCTCGATCCTAAGATGTATGTTCTATAAGCCCTTGAATACTTGCAATATCCCACAAATGTTCCCTTCTTGATTGAAGGTTCTACCTTGGGCACATGAATGTAGACTGAAAAGTAATTTTCCATCCCGGTGACGACCAAGTTCATCAAGGATCCTTCAATTGTCTTATTCGAGTCACGAAATCAGTGTCGTCAGGTTTCTATCACATGTAATAGACTAGAATCCTTGTCTTTGAGGGATAACTACCTCTGTCTCTCAGAAGGAATACTATTGAAGCAACATATAGACCGAAATTCATAGAATCTTTCTGCTTCTGATCACAAAATCTCTGCATGAGATTATTCTGGGTCTTAGAGTCATAATACATGCTTCTAGAGGATTTCTTATTCCATTCCATCTGTATATCAATGGGATCACTTGTCCTTGTATATCATGGCGTTCCCTACAAATCAAATCCCATTATATGGTTAAAAATATTTCATAATCAATGTATTAACAAAACAATGTAGGAAACCTTTTAGTCAATGCTTCGACACAACACACGTAAGGCCATTATTTGGATGCTTATGGTATCCATTAAATAATATCATCAAGAGTGTGTATACTCTAGTGTGTTATAAAGGAGTCCTCATCCTAGATGCGTTGTGCAGCATGATAGGCTATTTAACTACCTTAATTTTAGAAATGTAGATCCGTGTAACATATATTCAAAAACAACCAATCGACTAGAGCATGTAAAATAAAATACTTATCTTTTGTAGTTTTGTGGGTGGGATCCCACTGTTAGGGTCCACTGGTCTTCATATTCTTGCTTGAATATCATCACAATATGGATCTTCATATAATTTCTTAGAATAAGAACTTCGAATGATCATCCTTCCTTGGATTCGTGTGAGGAGGGTCTTTTCTACATCAACAGTTGAAGCTTCATGCTTCCTTTTGATTGAACTTCGACAGCTACTGGCATAATGATCGTATTTCTTGCACCTGTAGCATTGTATCTAAGATAAGTCCTTCTTATCATATTGTTTCTGATATGGGGGAGGACTTGATCTCATATCTTGGTGCTTCTAATTGAAGGATTTCCTTCCCCTTCCCTTTCCTTTCTTGGTATGAGATACGAAAGCTTGATTTTCCTCAGGTTGAGTACCATGAAGTCTTTGGCATGTTGCAATTCTGGTTTCTTCCTGAGTGTAATATGCCCATAGTTTATCAAATTTGGGAAACTTGGTTCGATCACTTATAGTTTGGATAAAATACTCTGAATATGGTGGAAGACCATTTAAGGTGGTCATAACGAGATCCTTTTCTTCAAATTGTCTCCACTGGACTTTAGCTTGTCTAAGAGCTTGGTGATCCTCATGAAATATGAGGCAATATCCTCAGACTTTGTCATCTTCATGTTTGATAGTTGATTCCTCAATGTGAGGGTTACATTGATACTACTGTGTTCAAATATATTCTTTAAAGTTTTGAACATCCTCCTTGCCTTCGTCTTTTCTGAGATCTGAGGAACCAAGTGATCTCTAATTGAGTCCACTAAAATCCTCCTTGCTTTTGCATCATCCTTTCTCCAACGAGGTTTTTATTCTTTGGCTTTTGGTTCTGGGACCTTTGCCTTTACAAACTGCAATAGGTCATTTTATTCTAGTAGGAGAAGAACCCTAGACTTTCAGGGGATAAAGTTGGAAGCTCCTTCTAGACGATCTTCAACCTTCATGCTGATCATCTTGACTGTAGATCTGGATCTGAAACCCTAGCAGAGACTAGGTCAAAACTGAAGGTTGGAGTTTTGGAAAACTAACTCCATAGATAAATGCACCCTAGAGAGGTGAGTTGAGTAGTGGTAGAGTCGACCCAAAACTGTGGAGAAAGTAGGTCAAAAATAAAAACCTTAATTTATGTTACAATTGCAGAATTAGGTCAAAATTGAAAAATCTCGGAATTGAATTCAGTCTTCACCAAAATATATGCCCTCCTTAAAGCAAAATTCCCAAGGCTCTTTTATTTCCAAAAAGTTGAGTGAAGAACTTGAAAGATGAAACCCTAGTTTCGATAGGTTGCTGACAAAGTTTCGACAATGGCTTCTTCTAGTACTTCTTTGATACCATGTTATATTTCATTAAAGATTATAGCAATATATCTTAATTGCATTTATCAATAGGATCACTAGAAGATAGACAAAACACAAAACAATAACACAAGTATTTTTCACATGGGAAAACCAATAGGGAGAAAACCGAGCAACCTTCATCTATAGATAATAATTCTGAGATCAGAGTAGAATGAAGAAAGAAAAGAAAAATATGGAAATGATTTCCAAAGATGAAACCCTGAAAAAATAGTGTAGCTACACTTCTGCCAGAAACTGTACACCTCACTTGTGCCGTTGCGCTGCACTGTTGTGTAATAATGAGGAGGGGTGTCTCCTATTTATACTGTTTTCCCACCTAGAAATTAATTGGGGTCGACTTCACTTGGGGGAGCAATAATAATTTTTTATTTTATTCTTTTATTGCTGGATTTTCACCCCATGGATTACATGTTCTTTCCTAGGTTTAGATGAATGATTACAACAAGTTCAACTCCTGAAGGAGGACAATAAGAATAGCTTCTGAAGTTGCACAAACTCCAAAAAAAGGGAAATCGATTTAGCATATGGTTAAAAAGATAAGCATGCAAGCATATAAATCAACCACAATATTTTTTTTTGCAAATTACATATTGATGTACACGTTGATTTTTTCCCTATATGGCATACACATGCACTTAATCATAAATATTGAATCATTATGTAATATTTTTCTGTATGTCTTGTTGTAGGTAAAACACCATAAGGCTATGGTGTGTAATGGTTGTAGATATCGCATCAGAAAGTTGGATGAAATGAAGAAAACATCATATTGTGGGATATTTGCAGTCTTTGAGGTGACCAACGGTTTCCTCTAGAAGTGACAGACATCCAGAACTCTCAGAAAATCAATACTATGGGTATCTGGAAGATATTCTTCAATGTGACTTTAAATCCTTCAAGGTAGTTCTGTTCGTTGTCAATGGTATAGGTTACGATTGAATCAACATGATCCCAATAGAACTATTATTGAACATGATAATGGAATTACCATGGTAAATACAAGGTTGTTTGAGCCAGGAACAGATCCCTATGTTCTTCCAAGCCAATGTGAATAGGCAATTTACTCTGAGGTTCCAAGTAAAGAGGGTTGGTCATTTGTTGTGAGACACGATCCAAGGGGACGACTAGTAAAGTATAACCTAGAGGAAGGTATTGAAGAGGGTCTGGAAGAAGAAGACGATGATGAAGATCATGATCAACATGAGTTAGATGATCATGTTCCAGAATAAGATCTCAAAGAATTAGTTGAATCCTAAGTTACCGAAAATGTATAGGAAGGGGAAGGGAAACATCGTTCCCCGTTTCGAAAACTAAAATGGAGGGGATATGGCTTGGAAATGACACTGAAATGTTTCCAAGCTGTATCCAAAAATCATAAAAGTTTCCAAGCCGTATCCAAAAATCAGAAACGTTTCCAGGCCATTTCCTGAAATGTTTCTAGAGTTTCCAGCCATTTCCTTAAACATTTCCAGCTGTTTCCTGGTTTTCTGAAATGTTTCTGATGCTACAAAGCATGTTTTTTACTAGAAATAGTGATTTTTTGACATGAGACCCCAAAGGAAAACTATAAAACCCTAACCCTAAATTGAACCTCAAAACTTAGATATAAAGCCTCAAAGATTATAAATCAAGAGCAAAACCTTAATCCTAAATTGGTGAATGGTAATATGACATTTTATGACTCATGGTTTTTGTTTCATTATAATTTTCCAAAATTGATAGAGGCTTACCGTTGGTTCAAAAAATAATTTATCTGTGGACATTTCATTGTTTCAAATGCTTTTCTACTACAATGTTAGTTTCAAATCCTAGTGTAGAAGTACAATGACAATTTTTTTCAATATTTTTTCCAATTCCTCAGAACTTGTTTCAAATAAACCCCAATGACTTGCATATGTGATAAAACTTGAATAAGATGATGTAGCAGACAACATCTATGAAGATGATAGCGACGATGAAATTATGATTGTAACTGACTTAGATGACGGTGATGATATGGCCAATCCTTACAATGTTGACTCTGGATCGGATGATATAGATGATGAATTGGATGAAGAAGATGATGAAGTCTATTGAAGTGTATGAGGTATGTAGTAATATATCTACTCTATATATTTTGATTGAATATGTGATATAAATATTTAATTTTATTGGTACATGTAAATTTGGGTTGGACTGAAATTTGGCATGGTTAGAATCAACGCATGCATTGACAGTGTGGCAGGGTTTCTAGACTCAAACATGATTGAATCTAACAATTTGAACTTGGTCTGAAATTTGGCATCGTCGTGATCATGACTAACATCATCATAATCATTGTCATCATCATAATCATCGTCATCATCATCATCATATTCATAGTCAAACATGACTGACACTAAGAATTTGAGCAACAAAAACCATACCTATAGATTAATTAATGTGCTACATGGGGTCAACGTTGAAATTTTTTATATATGTTTCGGCTTGGTTTGAAATTTGGCATGCTTAGACTAGATGCATGCATTGAAGGTATGGGAGGGTTTTCCTTTTTTGTTAGGATATATATGGTGGTGGATTTGTTGACTATTGATTCCCTTAGTTATTTGTTGGTGTCAACTCACTTTTAGGGTCATCTTTGATGTGTTTCCTTTCTAAGGGGCGAGGATATGGTGAATAATGGTTTTGTAGATGAATCTCTTTTGTCAATGATTGTTGTGCAAGAGTTTATTTTGACTACTAGATATTGTTTGACAAAATTTTATTTGAATTCTTTGGGGCTATTGTTCACAAGAATTACTTTTGGTTGGTTGTTTTCGGATGAGCCACTTGCTTGGATTCCAACCATTTGTAATTTTGTTCATCTTAGTGTTATTGTTATATATCTTGGTATAGACCTTAAATTGGCTGTGATAAAGATTCATGGGCCTCTATTAGAAGGTGTTCAACCCGAATATAATGTGTTCAAGTCAATGAATGGGGTATCTATAGCCAATATTACTTGCTTAAGAGATTCTGATCACTATTGCAAGGTGGATTCTATCTCATACAATATGATCATTGCCTCCTTTTCTGCTCAAAGAAACAATCCAGATCACACTTTAAGCCTGCAAGTGACCTCACAATCCTCTAAGGACATATCAACCTTGTGAAAATAAGGTTTAACAATGATGGCATCCCTCAAGAATTCTCAAAGGTGGATTCCAAATGGAACATCTCAATAGTATAGCAGTAGATAATGATTCCAAATTGGTATGGTCTGATCCAAGTGACAAAGGGAACTCACATGTGCTAAAAACCTTCCTCATATCATGTTGATTTGACATAGGTGTAATAAGTAGAATACAACATAAGAAACCATTATATTCATTGCTTAGGTTTCATTTCCATTGCTCATTTTTTCCCACACATTTGTCTAAAATTAACTCAGTGTTGGCCAAATATATATTAGGGATGATTTGTGACTGCTAGGTCTCATTATCATTCTCCAAACACTACTAAAATAGACCAAATATAAGGCTCAATGTGCTGACAATATTTTGTTGCAATACTGGGATGAATTAAGGTTATTTTACATGCCCATTTGACTTCCTAGAATGCTTGACTTAGTTCTGTGAACATGCCTAGATCTGGTACTTATCTTGACTACTACTGTTATATGGGTGGAAAGGTCCCAAAACTTGATCAGGACCAACCACAATGCTACTGCACATGAAACTATGCTCAAGAATCACACCCAGACCTAACAATTGGGGCTATTTAGGTTTGGTTAAGTACTTGACAGCCCCCCAAATGTGCCCATAATTACTCAGTTTTTGGGATGGTTGAATGACTGATCAATTCAACCAGAACTGCCTCCTCATGCCCGAAACTAATAATGAGGTGTTGCTTATTTCCTCAACAGACACCTCATCAAAAGAACAAGGCATATGCATAATTTCAGTGTTTAATGATCAAATAACATGTGCTATTTATTACATCACATCAGTAGGACCCTGGCTAATTAAAAGACCTGTTATATACACATAGAAAAGATATGTATTACTATTATGTTTTCCACACATATACGCTTAAACTATCTGTTGATATAATAAAACCATAATATTATACCCCTTATAATACTTTACTTCCAAGCTTGCTTTGTCTGGTCATGTTACAAAGTGGATTCTCTTATTTTAGGAGTTCAACATGCATTTGATTTCCTATAAGTCTCTAAAGGGCCAATTCATAACTTATCAATTTGTTGAGTCCTTAATGCCTAAGTGCTCACAAAATTATTATTCATAGCCTATATAACCCTTAGCTTGTAAGGAACCTTTGATTGAGCCTTATTTCATTGTTAAACTTGACACCTAGACTTTGTACTTTGAGGACACCAGGACAAAATCAGGGGTTGGTACTACCATCTATTTTATTCCTCCCAAGGATGAATATCCTCTCTATTTAACTTATAGGATATACTTTACCTATACCAATAACATCATTGAGTATGAAGCTCTTATCCTTAGCTTGTATATAGCCTTAAAATTTGCATAAAACAATTTTAGGCATTTGGTAACTACTATATTTTTATCAACCAGATCCAAGGAAATTTAGTGTGTTATCATACTTTTACTTAGTATTATTATTATATTTAAACATGTTTTCTATTATACTTCAAGACCTTTCATGTTATTTATGTCCTACATTAAAATAACTTCCAAGTAAACTTCCTAGTTTCATCTATAGTCGTAAGTGAGATTTTCTCACAATTTTAGCCATTATAGAGCTACCTTCTGATGATCTAGATCACCATGATATTTATTCACCTACATCTTCTTCATACTGAGAGACAAAACTGCCTCTTTATTGGTATCGTTACATTGTGAATGCTCTTGTTGGAGATTAGCTCCCGTCCTCATCTTGTAGGGTTAGAGATCATAACAATGTAGCTAATCTATTTGCTAGCTAGCATTTTTTAATAAAAATAAAAGCTTTAATGGTTTCCTCTTTTGGAACATAACCTTTCCCAAGGTTTACTCTATCTTGCAAGAAGCACATAGTGGAAATTACGGGGGGCACTTTTGGTCACATGCCACCTTAACTAAGATCTTGTACATGGGCTACTACTAGCCACTATTAAAAAAATGTAAAAAAATATGTTAACAAATGCAAAGTATACTAACATTATATGAGTTTGTACCATATATCATCTTGTGACTTAATCTCAATCAAATCCCCTTGACCATTCTTATTGTGGGGTTTAGGCCTCATCAGAGCTTTACATGCAACCTTTATAATGGCCACAAGTTCATCATCATCACAATTAACTATTGAACCAAATGGGTAAATTCCATGCCCCTTAGTTGTTTCATAGGACATGCTATTGCGAAATTCATTAGAAACTAAATTATATATCATTTGATATTCCATTATACCTTAGTGGATGGAAATGGAAGCTAGATCATATCTACATAAATAAAGAGACTCCTAGTTAAGTATAACACAAAACATAAGTTTTCCACACCCTACTATATACAAATAATGGGTAGGTTGAAGTCATAAATATTACATTACTATCCATCCTTAAACACATCGTTAATGCTTCAGGTGACCATTGGCACACCAAGCTATATCCTACATTATAGGATTACAAAACTTTCATTATAATTTAAAAGGTCCCACTCAATGGAGATTACATATCTCCATGATGACCTACTCATTGGTATATAGAGATAAAGTAATGTTTCCCTAAGAGGTCTTAGTCCCATCGCTTAGCATTGCACTACATGATGTTATACCTAGATGAAAGGAATCTCAAGCATTGGAGCACATGCAGTAGTACCATAGTTACATAGTTAGGGTGTGTAACAAAAGGGTCTTGGCTTAAACCTTTACCAAGGGAGATATGTTTTTATGTCGGAACTTTGAAGTCTAGGAATAGAGTATTCCTAAGGATTAAACCAACCTCTAACTAAAGTCTAGTACCTTGGCACTAACACCCAATAATACTATAACTACACTTTCATATACTTAGTACTAGTATAACTACACCAAGTTGATGTATTAGTTGAGTGTACCAAGTCAGCAGACAATAGGAAGTGGTGTCATTGTTAAGCCATGCTTATAAGTCCTCAAGATAATGATATAAATTCGTGGGTTATTCGACCTCTACGAAGGAGACTTCGTCTGATTTCTGACACCTATGTAGTGAAATTTATCGTCAAATATCCATTAAATACGACATATATGCTACACTACCGACGACTTCAATTCATAGGTTATATGACTTTAGGCATGTCTATAGGGAGCACAATATGAGTGCAGACTGCTTATCCAAGGAACCACTGAATATGAATGCTAGAATCCCCTCCATCTCGGAACTTTTAGAAGGAGAAATCATTGAGGAAGGAATCATGCAACTATTTTAAGAGATTTTTTTATTTATGTGGCATACTCTTTTTTGGTTCTTTCAAGTATGGGATACATTAGCATCTTTCTTATTTTAGCTGGGGATATAGATTTTTTTTATCCCCCAGGGGTGTGTTTTATCCACCCTCGATGCCTCCTTGGATAATTTGTTTGGGCTCCTTATGTTATTCCTATGGTATTGATACTTCACTCATCTTGAGATTGTGGGTTTTGTCCCTCCAATTGGGAATGTTTTTTATACTTATCTACACTTGCGTCTGGAATGACTTATTGTCAGGACAATGTACAAGTAAGCTTTGATTCACTATTGAATATCAAGCAATAACTATTTTTCTTCTGAAAAAAAGTTACAAAGTCTTAGCAAATGATTTTATTATATATCTCGAGATACGTAAACTGGGTCTTTAATATTTTTGGTGAGGAAACAAAATAAATTGCTACACCTACAAATTTTGTCAAAAACGTAGTTTGTATTTTCAGATAAATTGGTTGAAGCATTTTCCATGGAACCACTTGATATCTATCTCGTGTTACACAACTATGTGATGTACTTTTATACTAGGGAATTATTGGTATTCTTCAAGATAATGATATCAATTCATGGGTTATCTAAACTCTATGAAGGAGACTTCGTCATATTTCGACATCTATGTAGTGAAATTTGTCGTTGGATATCCATCAAATCTGACATCTATGCCACACTGCTGACGACTCCAATTGGTGGGTTATATGATTTTAGGAATGTCTACATGGAGCACAATATGAGTGCAGACCATTTATCCAAGAGAGAACTGAATATGAAGGCTGGCCTCCTCTCCTTCTCAAAACTTTTAGAAGGAGATATCATTGAGGAAGGCATGATACAACTGTTTTAAGAGCTTTTTTATTTATGTGGCATACTCTTGCATATCACTGACATTGGCATTTGAAGTTGATGGAGTTAAGAAGGTAGGAAATTTATCTAGGTGATGGGTATGTCATTGGAGTTGATAGTTTCATCATCCAAAAGTGTTGTATGCTCAATGTGGAGCTAGTTACTATAATATTTTTTTTGTAATTTTGTGTGGGCAGTTTGAGCACACAATGTCAAAATGATGTTAGTTTTTTTTATTGTCTATAGGAGTTGTTGTGGTTTTTGATGTAACAATCTTTGGTAAGTATACTATTTTGGCAATGTTTGTTCTTGTTGAATGATGTATTGCATACTATTAAATGTTTTTGGTGAGGATTTGGTTGATGGGGCTGGTTGATGGTCTTTTTTACTAAATATATTGTTTATTTATCCATCTTGGCTTGTGCTTCCTTTTCTTACCTAAAATTGGTATTGGTTGGAGGATTTTTTAACATGATGGTATTTTGCTTTTATTTTCCACGTTTTTTCCGGCCATGGTGCAAGTAGAACCAAACAGGTATTTGTCAGACATGTCTTCCTCGAGCGAGGGGAGTTTATAAAGGATAGAGGAAAGTGAGACATCTAGTAGGTCTACAAGGGCTAGATCAACTAGATGTTATAAGATCAGAAGAAAATTCAATAAACGCATGGATTTTTTTCTCGCGGGAGGGGAGTCATGTTCCTATGATGATGAGACAATAAGCGACATTGAGGTGCCCTTAACGTACAAAAATCTAGTGAAACAATGAGTACCTAGGGACCTTCCTCAACTCAACACATATTTTTGTGTAAATGAGAGGATGATGTAGGAGCACAGGCTCATAAAAATGAAGTCATCCATGAATTCATCATGGTCAAATGAATTAAGGAGACCTAGGGTCTCAAACTTCTAAATTTGCTTTATTTTGGTAAAAGTTGAATAACTTGGATAAGGACATTCGGTCCTTTCCACATGTAAATGATTTGAATAGGGTTTTTAAGAGTTATTTGAGTCATTTGATGGGTCACTAATGAGTCATAAGGTCAATTGAGTTGAATAAGGATTCTGTTTCCTTCATTGTATAATTTGGAAAAAATAATTATGCTTGTAATAAATACAGTCTTAGTTAGTTTTGTTAGATATATTTTAGATAGCTCAGAAAGCTGGTAGTAGCTCATAAATCTTAGATAGTTCAAGCAGCTTGGGATAGCTCGAATAAGTTTGGTAGCTTGTTGGCTTGGAAGCCTTGAATAGCTTGTAAATCTTGAGAGAGAGGAATAAAAGAGGAGACTCGATACCTATTGGTTACATGGAGTAGATAACATAAATCGATAAGTGTGACAATATTATTCTGTGTATTCGATCATAGGTTATGCTTTCAAGCTTTGACGGATTTTTGATAAAATATAATGAATTTCAGTGTTCTATATGATGTGTCTGAAGTCAATTTGATGGAATAAATCCGATTGAATATATTTTGCGCAATTTTCCCTTAATTATCTACTTGAAAACATTTTCTCTTTATTTATCCCATAAATTGACAGGAAGATGGTTTAAATATTTGGTAGACTAAGTATTTATTGTCTTATAGCGATGACACGTTCATCAAATAGAGATATTATTGTGAAATCTTTGAATTTTCACAAGTGATTAAAAAATTACAGAGTATATTCATTCATGACGCATATGTAAGTGAGTGATTAAGTCACTGATCGAATTTGAAATCAATTTCTTGTTTAAATCATGTTTTATGATCATGTTGATCAAATTGCTAATCAAATGAGGGAAATCTATGGAATATTGACGATAATTGTAGGGAAATTTCATTTTCTATTGCGCAGAGGTTGAAGGAAGGTATTCATACAGTGAATCAACAGCTACTGAGCATTAGTGGAAGAGATCGATGGTAAAGATGAGTTGATTAAATAGCTAATATAATCAATGGAAGGGATCAACCATTGATTTGATCAATGATGGAGATAGCACATCGCAGAGAGACTAGCAAGCAATGCGATAGAAATTCGGTCATGGTGGTTGATCATATGCAGGGAAGAAAATTTATGGGTTTAACAGTGTAAAATCATGTACACTTATAATATGATCCTCGTATGTTAGTATTAGAGGGATTTAGACCATCAGAGAATATATGGAATTTTACCCTCGTCATTACATGGATTAGGGTTGTTTTGCATTGATGGCATAAAGGTCGGTTACGACAAATATACAAAATTGATGGAGTAGGTTAGACCCTATTACAAATAAAAAAATTGGATGTGCTTGATCTAATATACACGAAGTATGTATAGATATGGGCTGTCAAAAAATTATTTACAACTGAAAGACAAAGATCAAAATAAAGGAGCAACGTTGTACATTGATGGAGGGCCAAAGGCAACTGGAAATATTGTAGGGTTTATAAACAGTACACAACCATGGTATACACTTAAGAAACTCAATTGCATATTTGAGGGGCATGAAGGAAACCGTGTATTTGTATGTGCCATTAAATCAATAGATACAGGGGAAGGGATGCTTATTAATTACAATTTGAATCAAGTAGATACAAACACTGTTACTATGGATGTGGTATATACAACAATTTACCCAACCTTTTATTAATTATTTTAACATCTTTAAGATTTTTCGTTAGTAGATTGTTATAATTTTGATTAAATTTTCTATGTTTACTTCACAGGGAGGTGATCAGGGGAGCATCACCCCAGCAGTTGGTCAGAGGAGTACACCATCCTTGAGGCAGCAAGTATACATCTTTGTAATAGTGCAAGTATAATTTGAAAAATGAGTTTTTTTAGTGTTTTTCTGTGAGTATATTTGTATGGCTTATAAAATGTTATCTATATTTACTTCATAGGGTAGTGATCGGGGCATCCCCCCGGCAGCTGGTCAGATGACAGTAGGCTTCTGGTAAGAGGTAAACATTATTGTAACTGTACAATTTATGTACATCAAAATGTTATGTTATCATATTGTTTTAGTGAGTATTTTGGTTTCGTTAGGTAATTTTTTCTATGTTTTTGATGCAGGGTTCTGTGAGAGACTCCTCCCTCACAGTAGATGTTACTAGACCTTCCTTGAGGTGGCAGGTATACATCGATGCCATTGTACAAATATAATATGTACAAACAGTTCTCTTGTTATATTTTTTCAAGAGTATATTCGTTTAGTTTATGTAATATTATCTATATTTGATGCAGAGTGTTGATCGGGGAAGCCACCTAGTTGTTGATCAGAAGACAACAACCTAGGCGCAACATGTAAAACTGAATGCAATTCCATAATTTAAATACTTCAAAATTTTATACATATATAAAATGTAGAATAATGTTTTTTATTATTATGTATTTTTTCGTTTGTATAATTGCTTTCATTATGATAATGTTGTCTACTTTTTTTGTAGGTGGATGATCGGGGAAAATCCTCAATTTTGGATTATATCACACCATCATCCAAGCATCAGGTAAACCTAGATGCAATTCTAGGAATCTATAATGATAGATATGTTTTGTTAATATAATTTTTTCTTCAGACTATTGCTTTAACACGTAAGTAATGTTTTATATAATTTTGTTGCAGACCAATGATTCGGTTTATGAAACAACATCACACCAATCCTTAGATTTTGATGTGAATGAGTTGTTGAATGATGTTGACATTGGTTCTTCTCCAGAATCGGTTAAGGTGATAGAGAATACCTTGAAAAAAATTAATGCGGATATACTTCATCTGTTATTCATTATTCCGTAGACATACGAGATTAAATCCAAGGTTGAAGTGATGGTAAAGAGATTCTAGGCCTTGGAAGTAATTTTCGGAATATTGAATCATAATATGAATTCATTTAAAACTTTATAATTTTTACTTTTATATGATAGTGAACTTATAATTGAATGGTTTGTATTTACAGGATTTTCTACGACCACACACTAGTGATGAAGGCGGTGTTGGGATGAATGAGAAAACAACTCCATGTACACCATGTATTGCACCATTATTGTCGATTGAACAGTCAGAAACACGTTTCGTGACACCCCCGATGCTAACAATGAGTGCAACTATTGCTGACCGACGCACACCAAATCGTACAAATGAAGAGGTGGATGCAGAGCCTGCTAGTAATGATGATGTTGAAGTAGTATTTCCTAGATATTTCTATGTCACTAGCACGGGTTCAATAGAGACAACATTTTTGGTGGACGAGAAACTCGTTCCAATAAAAATAGAGAAGATCCCAGGTAAGTATACATTATTCAATTTAGTTTTTATAACTTGATTGTAATATACCGATAAAACATTTTTTTTTAAACTAATGACAGCGTGATTGTTTTGTAGGAAATGATGTTTTTTTATAAAAATCTAAATGATTTGAACTTGGAGATATTTGAGACCACCATCCGCACAAGATGGGATAGACAAACAAAAATTTAAAGGATGAGATGACTAATCAGTTGGCTAGCATCTTCGACAATGATACCTTTGATAAACAAAGGTCCTAAAGAAGGCTAGACAACATATGAAGATTGTCTAAGACCAATATAGGGTTCACCTAAAAAGGAACCCTATGTATAAGTTCCCTTTGATGATTTCATCATTGGAGTGGAAATCCCTAGTGGAATATGGAAAAGAGAGGGCTCTAAGAAAAGCAGGAAAGATGCCACCATGCACAAGGAGTTTTGCAATAGTTTCCACAATGTAATGATAACCCTTATTATTATTAATTTTTATATTGAATTTGGAACAACTAACATAATTGAACATTTGCTTAGGCTGTCAGAAACATTAATGGCCAAAAAGGAAAAACTGAAAAAAATTGGTCAGCACAAGCTTGGGCCTGGTGGTTATTGAAATTTGGTGGCATGAATTGTAAGTATTGAAAACCCGATAATGCATCCAAATAATAAATTGAAAATTATTTTTGTTTTAATGCGACGCAAAATGTAAAATTAATCACATTATACAAATATGTAGGCTGACAGATTCAAAGAAGTTCCCACTCATGAATACTTGAAGCTTGGATTCCAAGACGACTTTGAAGCTGTTGTTAAATGCCAAAAAAGCTTGTCTGGGAAACACAGTCTTCTGGTGATCCATATGGTGCATAGGTATATAAAATCTATATAATTTAATGAAAATTTATTAATTGTCATGCAATTTATTAGTTATAAACAATTAACATAAAATAGATATTCTGTTTTGAGCCGGAAAATAATGATCCCCTTAATGTAGATGATTGACAACAACCAGTCGAAGATCATGCTTTGATTCCTGGTAATGAATTTATTCATATGCTACAGTTTTATATAGATAATTGCATATGTTGAACATTAATTGTACTTTTCCATATTTCAACTGTAGAGGATGTAGATGGTCACACTATACAGGTTGAGCCTGGACATGAAAATGAAGAACATGATGTGGCCACACTAGTTAAAAAAACACCTTTGTAATGTTTTTTTAAATGAAATAGTTGTAATTATAAAAACAAAATAAATTAATGCAACATTTTCACATTATTGTAGCAATTTTGAACTCCTTGCCGCAAGATCCACATGGCAAGCAGTCTACTAGGTAGACATCAGAGCAAGTTGATGAAGCACCGGGATCCGAATGACAAATTCCAGAAGATGCGCTTCTTGTTCATTTTGTAAAGAGCAGAAAACTAAAAAAGAAGTGATTGAAGAAATTTTGAGCAATTAGTTTTTATAATACAATGTCGTGCATGGTTTTTTCGGCTATTGAATGAATGAATGCTTTAATGAATGGTTTTTACAGCTATTGAATGAATGAATTTGCACTAGTTTTTTTGTTGCAAGTAGATGCATTGGGTTTAGGTAATTGAGAGTGATGTGAGGGGGGAGGGGCCATAAGAGCTTCCACTTTCATGTGGTTGGCCCTGTTTAGTAGAGAATATTAAATTATTCTCGAAAAAAAGAGGAGTTCAATGAATGGTAAGGAATTATACATTTTTCACATTTATTTCTATAATTGTAGTGTTTAAATTTTACTATTGCTATTTCACTCATCCATTGGAACTTGTTACAGATAGTCTTGTGAAACATTTTGATATTTCAGAAGCAAAACTAATGTTTTGATGTGATCAGTGGCCTTATATACTTTGTTTTGTGGTTCTCCATGTTTCCTCGGGTGATCTCTTATTACCAATTATTTTACTTGAATATTATTGTAATTTATATTGTTAAATTAAAAATGTTCATTATTAATGTTGTTTTTATTCATTGAGACAAACTACTCAAACTATATTTTTTTAGCTTCATTTTTTTATTTTCATAAACAAGCAAATATTTATTTGATGGGTCATAACATGAAATTATTTCAACAGGAAAACATTTGTAGTATGTTGAAAGAAGTTTTGAAAGGTAAAAAAAAGTAGACAATGTCAAGCTCCACAAATCAAGTTAAGTTGTACCAAGAAATTATAAGTATCAGAAACATATTATGAATTCTCATACCTATTTTGCTTCTGTTAATTTGATTTGAATTCCATACAGGGTCCATTTTACCTCTTTTTAGCCTCTTAGTGAGTTTGTAGTTAACTTTATGCTTATGCTTGTTGAAGATGCCAGGAGAAAAAACTTTGTTATACCAAAGAAATCAGTGATGTAACTCTTATGCAAAAGGTGAGTGAATATCAATTCCATGAAAAATGTGTCATTGTCATAAACATGTATTTCTAGATGGCTCTTTCTAGTTAACATGCTTTGCAAAAGTTGTTGATGATTGAGTTGTATGCCACAATATCCAAAATATTGCATTTGGTCAACATATTCTCTATAGAAGAAGAATATTATATTTCCCAACTTTAAATGAAACTCTAAATTTTGTACATTACGTAAAAGCATCACAATCATAGGCTTTGTTTTTCATCTCCAAAACAACCCCCGATTCAGCATTTCATGATCTAAAGTAACAGTTCATAACTACCATACAAGTAACAATATTTGATACATATACCATCTCATCATCCTCCTTCATATTCCTATGTGAATTATTTGACCTATTATGCTAAAAAAAGCTCATAATAATGATGTAAGTGACAATTGTTGGACAAGTCCTTTTTAGTTTTCTAGAATACAACAATAGGATGGATATAAGACCACTTTCCTACATATCCTAGCTCCTCGACCTCCTTCAGAGTTCTATGTGAATTATATGACCTATTGGCCTAGAAAATCTCATAAGGATGATGTAAGTGACAATTGTTGGACAAGTCCTTTTTAGATTTCTATGTGAATTATTTGACCTATTATCCTAAAAAAAGCTCATAAGAATGATGTAAGTGACAATTGTTGGACAAGTCCTTTTTAGTTTTCTAGAATACAACAATAGGATGGATATAAGACCACTTTCCTACATATCCTAGCTCCTCGACCTCCTTCAGAGTTCTATGTGAATTATCTGACCTATTGGCATAGAAAATATCATAAGGATGATGTAAGTGACAATTATTGGACACGTCCTTTTCAGTTTTCTAGAATACACCAATAGGATGAATATAAGACCAATTTCCTACTCATTACAACAATTGTCAAAACCTAGTGTCATTTGGACTCTGCCCTGACAAAATATTAGGATTCAAAGATATCTGCAAGTTTGTGTTGGTATTTTTTGTTGATATAATCATCAATAGCCACACTCACAGATCATTTGGAGCATCTGTACTACCTCTACAACAAGGAATCTAAGTTTTAATTTGCTAAGACTTCCCTAGAATACCCAGGCCATATTATCTTTGATTTAGCAAGCCTCTAAATATTTATAAGAAACTTTCCCATAGGAAGTCTAAGTGTGGGTTCACCAAAGATTCACTGGAATACATTGGGAATATTATCTTTGTATAGGGTGTTCATATTGGTCTTGTAAATATTCAAACCATCCAATAATGGTTAGTATCTAAGGCCTTTAGTTGTGTGGGTTCCTGGGTTACAAGATCAATATGAACATACTTCCTAGAAATAGGTTGAACATAATATCTTTGTATAGGGTTTTCATATTCATCTTGGAAATATTCAAGCCATACTTCCTAGAAATAGGTTGAACATACTATCTTTGTATAGGGTTTTCATATTCACCTTACAAATATTCAAGCTATTGAAGAATGGCCAATGTCTAAGGCCATTAAGAATTTATGTATGCCCTGGGTTAAGGAGGTTAGTTAGTTAGATACTTGTATCATTGTCTTTATTTGCTTGTGATATCAGTGTGGATATAGGAGTTTCTTTTGTACTCCCAATTTTTACTTGCACTGAAATATTGTTCTAGTCACATTGACCTACTTTTGTGATCATTTGTTGGACATCCAAATGATTTTAGCTTATTTACTACTTCAAGAAAGATGCATTTTACTACTAAAATGAGGTACAACAAGATTTAAAGACAAAATGTTGCACTTCCTGTAACCCCAAGGCTAGCGAATCTTGATTTCACTGACCATCCCTTCAACATAATTGATCGTAATGTCTTTAAGTTTGGACTGTATGCAATTCTCTCATGGGATAATGGAACCATCACCTTTTTCAATGTGAAGATAAATGATAGACCAAAACACATGTTCACATATAACAACGAAATGTTCCCCAAACTTCATGCAATGGCCAAGGGGTGTGAATTCCTCCATTCTGCATAATCCAGTGTTGCAAATATCTCCAATTTATTCTAATTTTTTGGTCTTTTTCTGAGATTTCCAGGTTGCCAAAATTTCATAGATTTTATAATTTTTTAAGTTCCAAGTTTGGGCTTGTTGATATTTTCCCCAATATTTCCTTAGTTTCTTTCCATACCCTCCACAATATTTTCAATCCAAAATTTCATAGATTTTATAATTTTTTAAGTTCCAAGTTTGGGCTTGTTGATATTTTCCCCAATATTTCCTTAGTTTCTTTCCATCCCCTCCACAATATTTTCAATCTTTGAATCTAGCACTTTCATCTATTGGTTCAAATCAATGAAGCTAGGAGCACACTCCAACTCTAGAACCACACTCTGAGTGGTAGTGCCTAGGGAGCGTGCTCCCAAGGTCTTTAAGATGATCCCTATCCCTGTCCAAAGTGTCATGCTCCACCACATTCCTAAGACAGTGAGTACACTCCCCTCATGCTCTTGAAACACTTTGGATCTAGTGGATAAGTCTGGCCCTTCTTTAGGGATTGCATGCATCTCTCATATAAACAAGATATTTCCCTCTTTCAATGTACTGTAATTTTTACATTTCTTGGAATTTGGTGTTGGAGAAATAATATACCTTAGTACCATGATCATCTACCTAGTAGACATAATCATTTTTCTTGTGCTTATGTTTTATGGTTTGGCTTAGGTTATACTGATCAATATTGGTCAAATAGGTAGTTCTAGCTCATTAAATGACAGTTGAGGTGCTCTAGTTTGAACATCCTGGCATTTAATACTGTGCATTAATTGTAAACCACTTCCAGCTTTGACTAGGGGTGCTAGTGTGTGTGAATGTGGCCTTTTGTGGTCTCCTTGGCATTTATTTTCCTCCTAGAGACTCCTCCACTCACACATGCGCTCTCACATACTTGCCTTCCCTCATTTATGAACCAGGAATGCTTCTTACCTATTCACACATGGTTTTGTGACTGTTTGGTTAGGTTTGGGATCCTATTGGTCAACCTATGTTTGGGTACACAGGGTACTCCCAAAAGACCGAACACCTTGATCAACCACTTCACACAAATACATCACAGATCAACACACTGATTTTTGTCACGTGGTTAAGACCCTCGAGAGGAAAACAATCCATGACCCCAGCCAAATAGCTACTTGGAGAAATTTATTATGCAAAAGAAAGAAAGTTACATGAGTTTCTTATAATCGATCAACTAGCCAAGGACCCTCTATGCTCTTTAAATATAGATCATAGACCAATCGGGTGTTAAGCCACGGATCAATGGTAGGTATGATATAAGAGAAGTTGAACCGTCTGGTCACTCTATGTCGAGAACATATCGTGACCATCGGATTAGAATATTTACAAATTCATACTAAAGAAACACAATTTTACCTAATAGATACATTACACAAGTTGATCTTAACTAAATCCTAAGTGTCTAAATATCCTAACATCCCCCATTAAGAACAATTTGGGATAGGATTGAAGGATTTAAAAAAGTGACACTATTAGGAGAAGGAAGGAGGCATTAGAGCCTATCCCTCCTTAAGGACACATTCCTGAACTCCTAACATAGACTGAAGTTTAGAAAACTTCGCTTCTGTAAGAGACTTGGTGAAGATGTCTGCAACTTGATCATCTGTAGGGCAATAGAGCATTTCAAGAACACGATCATGAACAAGATTTCTGATGAAGTGCATGTGTAGCTCAATGTGTTTGCTGCGTTGATATAGAACTGGATCTTTGGCAATCTTGATGGCACTTTGATTGTTGCACCTAAGTGGAGTAGGATGCTGTTGATCGAATCCAAACTCTGAAAGGCTCTGTCGAAGCCATAAAGCTTCATGACTGGCATTAACTACGGCTTGATATTTTGCTTCTATTGAAGAAAGAGCAAGATATTTTTGTTTCTTACAAGCCCAAGTGACAGGTCCAGATCCCATATTGAAAACATAACTTGCAGTACACTTTCGATCATTAGGATCGTCGGCCCAATCTGAATCAGTGAAACCAACCAACAAAGGTTTCCCCCTGTACTGTAATGAATCCCAAACTGAATTGTACCTCGAATATATCGAAGTATTCTTTTAGCTACTTTCCAGAAATCCATCACTGTAACATTATACCTTCAAATTTGCCGAAATTGGTGTTTTTGGAATAAACAGAAACAATTTTCGATGAAACGAAAACTATTTCCCAATAGAAACGGTGCTCCAGATGCAATGGAACAGCTCCCATAGGCCACAAATGTACAGAAAATCCAGAACCAAAAACCCTTTCAAAGTTTCGGCAACACTGGTTCCCTGAGATGGTTTCCTACTTTCTTGGTATAGGCATTGGGGTCAGAATGGAATCTAAAAAAAATAGTGTCAAGGAGAAAGCTATCCATTTTGGCATACCAATCTCTAGGAGCTTGCTTAAGGCCATATAAGGATTTCTTAAGGAGACAGACAAGGCTAGAGTTATCCTGAACATATCCAGGATAACTTGGAAAGCAGCTAAAATGAATACTTCGATCATAGCATATTCTTTTAGTATCAGAATGTTTCTGAAGAGCCGCTTTCGGTTTTGATCAAGATCTGGAACTAGTGTTGCCGAAACTTTGAAAGGGTTTCTGGTTCTGGATTTTTTGTACATTTGTGGCCCGTGGGAGTTATTCCATTGTGTCCATAGCGCCGTTTCCAGTGAAAAATAGTTTTTGTTTCATCGAAAACTGTTTCCATTTGTTCCAGAAACACCCATTTCGACAAATCTGAAGGTATAATGTTACAGTGATGGATTTTTTTATTTTTATTTTTAAATCTCTCATATTTTATTAGTTTTACTATTAGATATTTACTATTTTAGTCTCAGACTGTTGCCTTCCCTGGCTGCGTATGCTCTTTGCCGTGCACCTTGAGCGATCACAGCGAATCAGAAACAGTAAGGGAAAGTTATTTTTCTTATCTTCTCGGCTACGTATGCTCTTTGCCGTGCACCTTGTGCAATCACGACAAATTAGAAACAACGAGAAAACTTGAAAACGTAGACTTTCCGGGTAAGCTAACCAAGATCTAACCCCATTGTGTGGAAAAAGACTTTGTTTTTTTTGTTTTTTGTTTTTTTGTGATTTGCAAGAAAAGAAGGCAAGCATGGAGAAAGAGAGAGGAGAGTAAAAAAAAAATGCCACTTCCTCTTTCCATTCTTTTACGTACCTTTTAAACTTAGCTCACTTGGTCCAAAGTTGCTTTATTCCTTAATAAGTCTTGAGTTCAAGTCTTATTAAGCTATTTTTTAGTGCATGCAATTTCTATTTTTAAGTTACTTTATTGTAAAAGTGCATCTCACATAAATAAAATAAAATAAAAAGTGAGTCACTTAAGTATTTTAATTTATTGCCGCACTATTTAAAAGTAACATTATTATAAAAGTGAACATCACTTATTCTACCAAAAGTGATTCACTTAAAAACAACTTTATTGTAAAGCGATTGTCGAAGGTTGATCTTGGGAAGAGGGGGGTTCTTTTTTTTAGTTGGTCAAGTTAATATCTACTACGTCACTATTGGGGACATCTTCAATGTTTTCTTTGATCAAGCATAACTTCATCATCCAGAATTAGTTTTCAATGCATTTTTTTTTAAACTGCATATTTTTTCGAGCTCTTTGCATCTAGATAGTTAGTTTTTGTTCTTTCAGCCATTATTTTACAATATGGATGCCCCTTGTGATATTATATTTACAAGTTCTAACTATTTCTTATGGAAATCTCGTATGGAGGATGTTCTACGAAGTAGGGGACTTTTCAGGATAACCTCAAGGAAAGAAACAAAACCCACTGATGATGATAAGAAAATTAAATGGAAAAATAGATGTGATGAAGCTCGTGGATTGATTGGGATGTCAATCTCTACTGATTTGCGATTCCACATATCTGGAATTGATGAACCTAATAGAGCTTGGGAAAAGTTGGAATTTGTGTTTGGTAAACATAATGAAATTCGAGGTCATCAACTTGAGAATGAGTTGCTTTCCTTGAATCCAAATGATTTTTCATGCATTCAAGACTATTTATCTAAGTATAAAACTCTTAGACTCTATTGCAGCTGCAACTTTTTCCCAAATTTTTAAAATTTTGGACCCTCCTTTTAATTTCATTTTTCCTGGGACTGTTTGGGTTACTAAACTCTGTTTTTGTTTTGCCTCTACTACAAATTTAGATTGATTGAAGTTGAAGTGAGGTCAACTGTTTTCATGTTTTTCGGAAAACTTTTTTTGTCTGCCAATGCTTTGGACTATGGGGTTTAAAGTTGATTTGAAAATGATGTCCTTTTGATCCGAATGATTTCCTTCATTGCTATCGGAAGTATATATATGTTTGAATCAAAACTTTAGTTCCCTTTGTCGCCGCTGTTTCGGAAGTGACACAAAATTTTATTGCTGCCCAGCCGAAGGTCTTTTGGAACTTAACATTTTTTGTTTTTCGGAAGTTAGTTGAACAGTAAATTGGGGCCATAGTTCTCTACGCAGTCGCCGTTGCGGAAGCTAAATAATGAGCATTCCGATGGTAAGTTTGTTTTTTCGTCGATACCTTGGTTTTATTGACCAACTTTTTACTTTGCAATGCTTTATTTTCATGATTAGAATGGTTTTGACTATTGATCGAGGGGCTAGTTCTTTGCGTTGCCGATACGGCAACAACATTGAGCCTTTGGTCGCCGATACATAGTCCCCAAAGCTTTCGATCGCTGATGTTTTTATATTGACTACGGAAATTTTAGTCAGTGATCTCCCACCATTGCGGCTGTGCAGGGAACTATCCGGCCGATGCTTTAGTGGTTCCGGTCTCCGACGCTTAGCTATCATGGGTTTTTAACGTTTGGGAGTGCTGAAATTGCGAAAAGGCTGAGGACTAATCATCTGACGCATAGTGCTCAAAGCCTCCAGTCACCGATGTTATGCTACCTGTCATTGTGGCTGTTTTGTGGATTTCTATCCGATCCTTAGCATTTTTGGTTCCGACTGCTGATAAGGTTTTCCCCGCCTTTTGGTGTGTTTTTACACTATTTTATGGAATGGTGGAGTTTTCTTGTGGGTGCTGGTCGAGTCGGAGTTTTTTTTGAGAGGAAGAGTGCAGCTCGGGTTTTTGGTTTCATGAGGAGTAACTGTTACATTGTCCTGGTTCATGTTTTCGTCGGAGGGTTTCAAATTAGCTCAGAGGCGGCATTGAATTAAGATAAGAGTATATTCTATCAGGGTTGTGATTTTAGTTGGGCAACGGGTTTAGAGGATTTTCAGACCCAACTGTCAGGGTTTTATTTGCATTATCATGTTTTCTTTTCATGCATTAACATTGTTTACAGTTCATTTTATAGAATGCATTTATTGATACAGTTCATATTACTTCATTAAACCCTAAATGGTCTAAAATATTCTTTCTTCTTGACAGGATGAATACTGAGAGTAAGATGTGTTTAAAAGACAAAGTAGATGGAGGCAGCAAGGAAGGAAGCGACTGAAGAATGAAGAAGCAGAAATAGAGAAAAGAAGAAGAAAGTTAGGTCTGAGCTTAACAGGACATAGCAAGGGACCAACGGATTACTGAGCATAATCAATAAGAGCAGAGGCCTAGGCTTGGAAAAGTTCGTCCGTTACCAAGCTGGTCCCTTTTCATAAAAGTTCTCTTAAAATATTAACCTGAAATGTAACGTATTATATAAATCATGAGCACTCACAAAAGACAAAATTGTGGGATTGAACAGTTGGGGGGAGCCCGAAGGTCACCGAGGGGCAACCCAAGAGTTTTGCTTGTAGTATAAATATAGGAGATCTAAGCAGAAGAAGGGAATTTTTCCCAGATAGATTTGTGAGAGTATAAGGTAAGAAGAACTATTTCCTTTTGCATAAAGAAATTATAAGTTTCCTGTTGGAGAAAACTTTGTGGAAGGTTTCAAATGCTGTGCAATGGATTTGTTGAATGTGAACTATTTCATTTTCAACTGTTATCCACTAACTATGAGATCGGTCTAACTCTTTGAACCTATGTTCTTGTTATGAATGTGCTCTAGTTTATTCTATGAAATTTCCACTATGAGTAATGAATGTTGTTCATAAACAATTAGCTATCTGGTTGTTCATATATCTATAAATGTTCATGTGTTTTGAGAGGAGTAACAACTATCTGTGATTTTTCTTAATGCATGCACAAAATACATTACTCATTGATAAATGACAATCTTGCTCCCTAGGGATAGGTTAGATACTTAGTTTTAGTTTTTCTTGGTGTGTGTGGTTTAGATGCAAGAGAGTTAAGATGAGAGGTAGGAACCTGCACATCACATTGTGACCGCTCCTCGTATTCTTTATCAATCTGCATTTTTATATAGGCACTTGCATCTCATACTTAAATACAAAAAACTAAAAACATACATGGTGGACTGGGCCGTAACCGGTAAAACCCTTTATTTTTGTTACTTGACCTATGGTAGCCGGACCATAAACTGGATGGATTCCCCATACCAAACAGTAATGGTCTAGTTGAGAACGTTTACTGGGGAGAATCCCTAATTGTTTTTACCTGTGATTTTTCAAGCCTCAACAGTTTTTGGTGCTAGAAGGAGGGCAGCCAATGCATGGTTGGTTGAGGAAACTTATTTTCTTGAGATTATTCCACCGGTGATAGTTCTAAAAGCAGTTTGTTTCCCAATCCAATTCCTGAAGAGAAGGGTAAAGAACATCTATATTCTATCGATAATGAAGTAGTTAATGATTTGAGAAGACATACTAGGGATTATGTGAAGAAGATTGGAGGATTACCAATTATTCCTGTCTTTCCTAGAAGAGAATATAAGAAGAAACACCGTCCTATATTGGAAGATGTAGTGTTCGTTGGAGATTTTGTAGAACTGGTAGAAACAACCTTACAGGAATTTGTTCAGCCTTTGAATCAAGTGGGCCCAGATACACCTTACTATTCACCTGTTCATACCCCTGTTCATTCACCACCTCATTCTCCACCCAGACTCACAACAAACGTGAATGCAAATCAGCCACCCAACTCGTCGAATCCACCACCTGCTTGGAGGGCTATGTCACCTTTAAACCTAGCCCCCCCTTTACATGACTTACCTCAGGATTTTGAGAAAATGCTACCTAAGTTTGACCCAAGTGAAAATATTTTAGTAGATGATCATTTGCAAAGATTTTACTTAGCTATAGAAGGACTAAGGGCTGGAGAACATGAAGATGTAGTCTGCAGATTGTTTTCGCATACCCTGAAAGGAGTAGCAGCCTCATGGTATTTTGCTCTGCCTGCAAACTCAATCATAGATTGGGATACATTTGAAAGAACATTTAGAAGTAAGTATGCAATCCAAAATACTCATGCAGCATTAATGAAATGGTTGTGCGCTTTAAAGAAAGAAATAAAAGAAAAAGTGCATAGTTTCACCCAAAGGTTTGCTGCTTATCTTAAGAATTTTTTCACAACTGATAAACCGTCTAATAAGGTTTTGATCGAATACTATACTTAAGCTTTAGGGCCTCACTTGGCCATGTTTGCCAAGATGCAAGTCAAATCTATGTTGTCAGAAACTTATGAAGAAGCCGAGAGAGTAGAAGCTGAAAAAGAGAGCATAGAAGATTATGCTGAGGAGTCGGGAGAATTTTTTTTTGGTAAGAAAGCCTTATTATTTACTAAGCCTAAGGAGGAGGAGTCACATGACTTTGAAGGAATGTTGAAAATGATGCAAAAACTATTTAACAGAGTGATAAATCTGGAAAAAGAAAAAGAAGCTTAGAAATCTTTTAAGCCTTACTATAAAAAGAGAGAAGACAACAATCAATCTAAACCTCCTCCACACAGTCCTGCATCAATGAACTTAATAGAGGTAGGTATGGATAACTTTTGCACCTTTCATCAGTAGCCTCATTCTAAATTTTTTTTCCCTCAATGGATCAATTCGATGACATTGGTAATGAATCATCTATTGGACTCTAAACTAACAGAATCTGATGATGAGGAGGAAAAGAGAAATAAATCAACAAAAAAACAAGAGGATGATGTTCTAGTTTTATGGGACTATGTATCACTTTTCGATACAGAAAAAGAATTCTATCTGAAACAGGAGGAGATATCGAAAACAAACTTGACAACAAGAAGTCAAGCTTTGATAAAAGAGGACAGATTAGTACTCCCAAAAATCAAGAGACTTCAAAAGAATATAAAGAAAATTCAGAAGAGCAGCACAGCTGATAAGATACCTGAATTCACCATTATGAGTCAAAATCCAAAGCAAATCAACATGCCTGTTAATCCCATTGAGGAGAAGACTGATGATGTAAAAAAGAATCTCAAAGAACATAAGATGGAGTATGATATTGTAGAAGATATTAAGAGGGCTAAGGCAAATATCTCACTATTTGAAATGTGCTATGTGCCTTAGCAGAAAGAAAGATTGTTAAAATCACTTGAAATACCCGAGGAAAAGCTTCCCACTGACAATCAACCTAAAGAAGAAGAAATTGGTGAATCAAGTGTGGGAGGTAAGCCTAAATACAAAACCCTACCACTTCTATTAACTTTTGAAATTTTCAACCATAACGTGCACATTTGTTTAGTAGACTCAGGGGCATCAGTCAATGTTATGCCACTTCCAGTCTGCAAAAAGATAAATGGACAACCTAAACCATATACCTGGCAGGTTATTCAGTTAGATAGAACAAATGTGAAGGTAATTGGGGAAATGGAGGATGTTCTGATTCGATTATTTTCAAATGAAAAGGAATGTCAGTTCATTGATATTGTAGTAGCAGACATACCTGATGCTTATGGACTTGTTTTGAGTCGGGATTGGTCAGCAAAGCTAAATGGATATTTTGCATCAGATTGGTCACATATGTGGTTGCCTTATAAGGGAAGTCCCAATCAAATAAAAGTATTAAGAGAGCCCCATATGAAACACAATGTTACTCAGTTGGAGGTTAAGAATAAACCAGTGAATTCTGTGTTGGGAAATTACTTTATTGAGCTTGAACCGGGAAACTACCAAGCAAAAGAATCCAGTGATACACTAGACACATAGCTCGATCTCCTTCGATTTTCATGGGCTAATGAATTTGACTGTAAAATTGTAGACTTAGTTTCAGATGTAGTTGTTGATTCAAGTACAATAGAAGTAGATAGTTTTTGGACATTTTTTTTTTATGGATCTAAAACTTTGGAAGGATCAGGAGCTGGCTGTGTCCTGATCGATCCAAAGAAAAGTAAACATTTTCTTTCATGTAGAATAGAGTTTGAATGTACCAATAACACAGTCGAATATGAAGCATTAGTTTAGGGACTAAGAAAAGCAATTGAATTAAAAGTAGAAAATTTGAAAGTGTATGGGGATTCTGAAATAATTGTAAAGCAAATTCGAAAATAGATACATTGCATCTCACCTCATTTAAAATCTTATCAGAATGAAGTGTGGGATTTGTTGGCAATTTTTTATGCATTTAATATTGTATCCATTCCTAGACTTAAGAATGCCACAGCTGACTTGTTAGCTACCTCAACTGCAAGTCTTGTACCTTCAAATAACAAGTGTTCTATTGAATTACTTTTCAGGCCTTTGGTTCCAGACATGATTACTAATCTACGAGTTGTTGATGATGATCAACAAATCCTCAAATGTTTGACGAATGATGAGACTTTCAAAGGGGCAATTATCAATGATGAATAACACCAAGCTGAATTAAAACTCGACAACTTTATTCCTAAATGGGTCAGGAACTTAGAGAAGATGTTTGATTTAGACAACAAGTTTAGAAGACCAGCAAATGTCAAGACTCATAGCTCGTCTTTACAATTCGAGCTGATAAATTTAGGAACTGAAGTTGAGCCCAAATATGTGAATTTGGGAAAGTGTTGCTCTTCCGGTGCAAGAAATAAGTTCATTAGTTTGTTCAAACAGTACAAAGATGTATTTTACTAGACATATGAAGAGCTTAAAACATATGACACCAAGATTATACAACATGTCATATTTATTAGATCTGGAGTCAAGCCGTGTCAGCAACCTTTGAGGAAGATGCATCCAAAACTGGAGCCTTTAATTTAGAGTGAAGTGAAAAAATTATTGGATGCCAAAACTATATTCAAATTCAAACACTCGGAATGGGTTTCAAATTTGGTACCAGTAAGGAAGAAAGCTGGAGAAATCAGTCTATGTGTGGATTTCAGAAACCTAAATCATCTTTAGACAAAGAAAACCATCCAGTCCCACCCATGGAATAGATATTGCAGGTGGTTTCAGGTTCTGAGTTATTTTAATTATTAGATGGATTCTCTGGATACAATCAAGTGTTAGTAGCTGAAGAAGACATACTTAAAACTACCTTCAGAACAAAATGTGGAACTTTTGCTTATAGAAGGATGCCCTTTGGACTCATTAATGCTAGAGCTACTTTCTAGAGGGCTATGGATATAGCTTTCCGCGGTCTAATTGGCTGTAGTGTTGTATTATATCTCGACGATGTCACGATATTTTCAAAGAAGAGAGAAGAACACGCATTCCATCTAAAACAAATTTTTGAGTGTTGTTGAAAATATGGCATCTCACTGAATCCAAGGAAATGTGTGTTTGTAGTTATAGAAGGAAAGCTACTGGGTCACGTGTTTTCTGAAAAGGGGATCTCCATAGACCCAGAAAGGATCAAGGCCATCGAACAGATCCCTTTACCCCATAATAAAAAAGGTATGCAATCATTCATGGGGACAATAAATTTCTTGCGAAGGTTTGTGCCAGATTTCGTTCAAATTGTTAAACCTTTGCAGCAAATGGTGAAACAAAGTGTACAATTCAAGTGGACTGATGTAGAGAAGAATGCATTCAGTAAAATAAAGACATCTATTGCTCATGCACCCTCTCTCAAAAGTCCAAATTTTGAGAAAGATTTTATTTTGTACACTTTCGCATCTGACGATTCATTAGCAGCGGTACTTACTCAGAAGGAAGATGGGGGATATGAGTACCCCATATCATTTATGATCACTGGTCTGCAGGGGGCCGAATTGAATTACCTAGTTGTGGATAAACAAGCTTATGCAGTCTTCAAAGTGGTAAAACAATTTAGGCCGTACATACTTAAGAACCGGACGAAGGTAATAGTTCCACACCCAACTGTAAGGTCTCTTTTCGTACAAAAAGAATTAGGAGAAAGAAGAGGCAACTGGGTAACAACTTTACAAGAATATGACCTTGAATTCAAACTAGCATCCATAGTTAAAGGGAAAGGACTATGGAAACTAATGGCTGAAGGTAACAATAATGAAGAAAACAATTGGGAAAATGAAGCTGAGTTACATATGATGGATGTATGTCCTCTTTTCACAGCTCCAGATTCCTGGTACCGAGACCTAGTGTTCATTACCTTCAGGAAGGATTGTTTCCATAACATTGGACTTCTAAGCAGCGGAGAGCGTTGCACCTTAAATCAGCTGCATATCAGATCATTGATGGAATTTTATTCAGGAAGAATTATGATGGAGTCCTTCTCAGATGTTTAGAGAAAGAAGACGCAAAGAAGGTCATAACAGAGTTACATGATGGGCCTGCTGGAGGTCATTTTTCCAGAGATACGACAGCTCGCAAGATTCTCAAAGCCGGACATTATTGTCCCACACTGTTCAAGGATGCACACGCCCATGTCAGAAAGTGTGATATCTGCCAGAGGTGTGGGGGAAGACAAGCCAAAGTAGTAGGACCATTGAAGCTGGTGATGATAACAGAACCATTTGAGCAATGGGGAATTGATATCATTGGAGAGATAAAACCAAATTCTTCCTTGCAACACAAACACATTTTGACGGAAACTGACTACTTCACTAGGTGGGTCGAGGCAATTCCATTACGTAAAGCGAACGAAGATGCGGTCATTGATTTCTTGCAAGATCATATTATGACTAGGTTTGGGGTTCCAATTTCCCTGGTTTTTGATAATGCTACTTATTTTTCTTCTATTAGATTAACTGCATTTTCTCATGAAAGAGGAATTAAGTTGCATTATTCTGTGAACTACTACCCACAAGGAAATGGTTTGGCAGAATCTACAAACAAGAATCTGATTAGGATCTTAAAAAAGACTGTGATAGAAAACAAGAGAAGTTGGAATTTAGCATTACCGAAAGCTCTTTGGGCTGATAGGGTCACACCCAAGAATTCCTTAGGTGTGTCACCATATACCCTTGTTTATGGAAAAGAGGCTATACTTCCTCCTAACATTATGCTACCATCTTCCATAATAGCTCAAGAGTCTAGAGGAACAGATAATGAAATCCTGCAAATTAGAATCTATAATCTTTTAAAGGCAGAAGAGTCTAGGTCCAGGGCCAAATAACGTTTTAAGCATCAACATGAAGTAGTGAAGCGGTGGTTTGATAAACACAAAGCTGAAAAAAATGAGTTTGAATTGGGAGACTTGGTTCTTAAATGGGATCACCCGCATGATGAAAAGGGGAAGCACACGAAGTTTCAACATTTATGGGTAGGCCCTTTTCATATTTCTGCAAAACTTGGCCCCTCAACCTACAAATTGCAAGATTTACAGGGGTGGGAAGAGAACTTACCAGTTAATGGTTTAGTTCTCAAACCTTATTTTTCCTGATTTTTGTTTTTGTTTTGTACATAAATAAACCATTTTAGTTGTTTATTTTTTATTTACCTTATTTCTGTTGTTTTTTAGATTTTGATGGATTTAAAGAAGCAAACTTTTTGCATGGAGAGCATCAGAATTCTGGATTGACCAAAATCCTTGGTTATAAGATTGTGTACTATTGATTTATCTGAAAGAATTTCTTCTAGTTCAGCAGTTTTTCCTAAATGGCTATGAACACATTGAAGTCCTACTTAATCCTTGTAAAATAACTCAAGATCAAAAGGTCTGGAATACTATTTCGAGGCTCCATCCATCTCACATTTAAAAATCTCCTAGGGAGTGACAGAAAAATACCCATGGAAAGGAAGCAAGGTAAACAATGTATTATATATAAATGATCACATGCCAATAATTGAAAGCCAAAAGGCAGATAAGAGTAAAAAACTCCTAAGAAAGCAATATATATCAAACAAAGTACTTAACCATATAAGTACAAAATTGCCAAAGTTCTTCTCCATCAGTGAGTTGAAAATTAAATACATCTCTCACACAAAAGGACACTATGGATAGAGGAGCCTGAATAAAAATTCAGAAAGAAAGGCATGCAGGAGGACTCAAAAAGGACAAGAAGGTACAAAAGCACAAAAAGTGCAAAATGGCATGGGAATGAGGAACAAATGAATATTTCTGTTTACCATATGTTACAATCCTGTAGTGTCTGAGCTGGAAACTACCCGGAGACAGAGGTAAAAATTAAATTCATATTCCTGGTCTCAAAAGAGTTATCTAGACTTTTAAATCTTGGTTCCCATTATTCCTAAATTGGACTATCATCAATGATTAAAGTACATATGTGCCATTTGGGAAATCCAGACATCTAGAAGAATTCAACATGCTAGTATTTATTATCAAAACAGTCTGCTGCTCAAAGAATAAGTTTTCCAGAGATTTGGGTTCACCAGGTAGTCGCCAATTGTTGCAGCTGCAACTTTTTCCCAATTTTTTTTAAATTTTGGACCCTCCTTTTAATTTCATTTTACCTGGGACTGTTTGGATTACTGAACTCTGTTTTTGTTTTCCCTCTGCTACAAATTTGGATTGATTGAAGTTGAAGTGAGTTCAATTGTTTTCATGCTTTTCAGAAAACTGCTTTTGTCTGCCAATGCTTTGGACTGTGGGGATTAAAGTTGATTTGAAAATGATGTCCTTTTGATCCGAATGATTTCGTTCATTGCTATCGAAAGTTTATTTATGTTTGAATCGAAACTTTAGTTCTCTTTGTCACCACTGTTTCGGAAGTGACACAAACTTTTATTGCTGCTCAGCCGAAGGTCTTTTGGAACTTAACATTTTCGTTTTTCGGAAGTCAGTTGAATAGTAAATTGGGGCCGTATTTCTCTATGCAACCGCCATTGCAGAAGATAAATAATGAACGTTCCAATGGTTAGTTTGTTTTTTCGTCGATACCTTGGTTTTATTGACCAACTTTTTACTTTGCGATGCTTTATTTTCGTGATCAGAAAGGCTTTGGCTATTGATCAAGAGGCTAGTTATTTGCGTTGCCGATACGGTGGTAGAATTGAGCCTTTGGTCGCTGATACATAGTCCCCAAAGATTTCAACCACTGATGTTTTTATATTGACTACGTAACTTTTATTCAGTTATCTCCTGCTGTTGCGGATGTGCAAGGAACTATTTGGCCGATGCTTTAGTGGTTCTAATCTCTGACGCTTAGCTATCAAGGGTTTTTAACTTTTGGGAGTGCCGGCATTGCGGAAAGGTTGAGGACTAATCAACCAATGCATAGTGATCAGAGCCTCCGGTCACCAACGTTATTCTACCCACCGTTGCGGCTGTTTAGTGGATTTCTGTCGGATCCTTAGCATTTTTGGTTCCGACTGCTGATAAGGTTTTTACCGCCTTTTGGTGTGTTTTTACACTATTTTATGAATGGTGGAGTTTTCTCGTGGGTGCTGGTCGAGTCGGATTTTTTTCTGAGAGGAAGAGTGTAGCTCAGGTTTTTGGTTTCTTGAGGAGTAATTGTCACACTATCCTGGTTCATGTTTTCATCAGAGGGTTTTGAATTAGCTCAGAGGCAGCATTGAATTAAGATAAGAGTATATTCTATCAGGGTTGTGATTTTAGTTGGGAGGCGGGTTTAGAGGATTATCAGACCCATCTGTCAGGATTTTCTTTGCATTATCATGTTTTCTTTTCATGCATTAACATTGTTTAGACTTCATTTTATAGAATGCATGTATTGATACAATTCGTATTACTTCATTAAACCCTAAATGGTCTAAAATCTGCTATCTTCATGACAGGATGATTACTGCGAGTAAGATGTGTTTAAAAGACAAAGTAGAAGGGAGGCAACAAGGAAGGAAGCAACTGAAGAATTAAGAAGTAGAAATAGAGAAAAGAAGAAGAAATTTATGTCTGAGCTGAACAGGATCTAGCAAGGGACCAACGGATTACTGAGCATAATCAATAAGAGCAGAGGCCCGGGCTTGTAAAAGTTCGTCAGTTACCAAGCTGGTCCCTTTTTATAAAAGTGCTCTTAAAATATTAACCTGAAATGTAACGTATTGTATAAATCATGAGAACTCACAAAAGACAAAATTGTGGGATTGAACGGTTGGGGGGAGCCCAAAGGTCACTGAGGGGCAGCCCAAGAGTTTTGTTTGTAGTATAAATATAGGAGATTTAAGTAGAAGAAGGGACTTTTTCCTAGATATATTTGTGAGAGTATAATGTAAGAAGAACTTTTTCCTTTTGCATAAAGAAATTATAAGTTTCATGTTGGAGAAAGCTTTGTGGAAGGTTTCAAATGCTATGCAATGGATTTGTTGAATGTGAACTATTTCGTTTTCAGCTGTTATCCACTAACTGTGAGATTGTTCTAACTCCTTGAACCTATGTTCTTGTTATGAATGTGCTCTAATTTATTCTATGAAATTTCCACTATGAGTAATGAATGTTGTTCATAAACAATTAGCTATCTGGTTGTTCATATATCTATAAATGTTCATGTGTTTTGAAAGAAGCAACAACTATCTGTGATTTTTCTTAATGCATGCGCAAAATACATTACTCATTGATAAATGATAATATTGCTCCCTAGGGATAGGTTAGATAGTTAGTTTTAGTTTTTCTTATTGTGTGTGGTTTAGATGCGAGAGAGTTAAGACGAGAGGTAAGAACCTGCACATCACATTGTGACTGCTCCTCATATTCTCTATCAATCTGCATTTTTAGATAGGCACTTGCATCTCATACTTAAATACAAAAAACTAAAAACATACACGGTGGATTGGGCCGTAATTGGTAAAACCCTTTATTTTTGTTACTTGACCTACGATAGATGGACCGTAAACCAGACGGATTCCCCATACCAAATAGTAATGGGCTAGCTGGGAACGTTTACTGGGGAGAATCCCTAACTGTTGTTACTTGTGATTTTCTAGGCCTCAACAGACTCTTATGTGTAGAATGCAAGATTAAAAATGAAGACAAACAATGTATTTATCATATTCTTTCCAAACTTGGACCTGCATATTTTGTTTTTGTATCTACATTCTACTCCATGAAAGAATCCTTGACTGCAGCTAGCTATCAAGAGCCTAGTCTTGAATCCTTTTGTGATTCCTTAATTAGAGAGCAAGATAATCTCATTCACCTTGAAATAATTAACAATGCAGATACATCTGGGAAAGCCTTATTGTCCCAACAGAAAGAAAAGTCCAAGCCTCCCAAGAAACATAATTTTCGCAATAATAAGCCAAACAACAAGGGTCCCAAACCCTCTCAATTAGCTCCTTCTTTAAAAAATGACAAAGGATCCAAGCCAAAAGGAAAGAAGACTGAGCGCCATTGCAATTTTTGTGGGAAAGATAAGCATGATGAATCTAAGTGTTTGAAGAAGATGGCAGCCTTGGAATCAGCAATGAAGAAGCACCACATCAGCCTAGATTCGTCTTTAGAATCTAACTCTCATGGACATGCACTTTGTGCTTCTGGTTTCTCTTATACTGCATCTTCTTCTTCTACTTCAAATGAATGGCTCATTGATTGGAGCATCTTATCATATGGCTAAGGATCAAGCCATCTTTTCTACTATGCATGAATGTAACACCAAACAAATATTTGTTGGTGATGATCGATCTCTAAGTGTTGTAGGATCTGGAACAATTCCAGTAGAAAATGGTCATTTCAGTGATGTACTATGTGTTCCAAAAATTTCATGCAATTTTTTATCAGTCTATCAAATTACTCATTCAGGTGAAGGTAAAACTATGATGTTTACACCTCACTAAGTTGTAATATAGTATTTTAAAAATCCTCAAAATGTCCTTGCTACTGGAACTATTGATGATATTACCAAGTTGTACAAATTTAACAACTTTGGGTCATCACCTTTTTCTTCATTTTTTGTTGCTCATAGTGATAACTTGAGCAAACTTTGGCATGAGTGATTTGGTCACTTAAATTACCACTCATTGCAACAACTATGTAAAGACAATATGGTGACTGGTCTTCTGATGGTATCTTGCAGGGATGGTTTTTGTTTCGGTTGTGTACTCGAAAAACATCGTCGAGACAATTTTGACAAACGTGCCTCGTGGCACGCCTCGATTCCCTTGGAGCTTGTGCATAGTGACTTGTGTGTTCCTCTTCCATCTGCTTCCTTTTCTGGTTTCAAATATTTCTTAACTTTCATTGATGACTACTCCAGACGCACTTGGGTTTACTTCCTAAAACTTAAGAGCGAAGTATTTAACATGTTCTTGGCCTACAAGGCCCTTGTTGAAAAACAATCTGGTCATCAAATTATTAAGTTAAGATTTGACAATGGAGGATAATATGTTAACAACAAGTTCACTACTTTCTGCACTAAACAAAGAATCCAACAACAACACACTGTTCCATATACACCATAACAAAATGGTGTAGCTAAACAAAAGAACTGCACTTTAAAAGAAATGGCTAATTGTATGATCCAATCTAAGGGACTAAGTCTTCACTATTGGGCTGCGGCCATAAATTGTGCAAATTACATAGTTATTCGCACACCCACTAAAGTTTTACAAGGTATAACACTAGAAGAAGCATGGAGTAAAATTAAACCAGATGTAAGTCACTTTCGTGTGTTTGGTTGTGAAGCATGGGCTCACATTCCGGATGAAAAACGGAAAGAATTGCAGCCTAAAAGTGAAAAGTGCATATTTGTTGGATATTATGAAGATGTAAAAGGTTATAGACTTCTTCAGCCCCATTCACATGATATAATCATTAGAAGAGATGTTAATCTTGATGAAAATATCTTGGCCTGCGAGCCTAACTTGGCAGGTGTGCCATCCTTGGCCTGCGAGCTTGATTCGGCGATTGTGCCTTCTTCTTCTTCCAACTTCCTTGACATGTTTCCAACTCCATTTTCTGATGATGACAGTGAGGATGAAAATTCACCTCCACCTGCTCATGTTCCTCCAATTGCACCAGCACCAATACTTCCTCGATGGGTCCATTCAACATGTGAAGTAGCTGGTGATCTTGCCAGTGATCCTAGAGATCAACGTCAAGCATGTTCTCAGTTTCAGTGAGCCTCTTCTCTTTTGGCTCAATTTTTCAGGAATCATGATCCAGAAACTTTTGTAGAAGCTTCAGAAAATCCAGATTGGGATGCAGCTATGGATGAAGAATATCGTTCCTTAATGGTGAACGATACTTGGGATCTTGTTCCTCTTCCAAAAGGAATAAAACTTGTCAGATGTAAATGGGTCTACAGAACTAAGTATGCATCAGATGGAAGTGTTGAAAGACTTAAGGCAAGGTTAGTTGCCAAAGGTTTTTCCGAAGTTGAAGGGATTGACTACAATGAAACCTTTGCTCTTGTCGCAAAAATGAATTCCATCCGCCTTGTTCTCTCCCTTGCAGCCTTACATAACTGAGAAGTCCATCAAATGGATGTCAAGTCTACCTTTTTACATGGTGATTTACAGGAGGAAATTTACATGGAACAACCTCAAGGATATGTTCGGGATAACTTTAGCCTTGTCTCTCTCCTTAACAAATCCTTATATGTCCTTAAGCAAGCTCCTAGAGCTTGGTATGCCAAAATGGATAGCTTTCTCCTTGACATTGGTTTTTCTAGATGCCATTTTGACCCCAATGTCTATACCAAGAAAGTAGGAAACCATCTCATCATACTTGTTCTTTATGTTGATGATCTTATCCTTACTGGTAGTGAGCCTAAACTTATAACCCATGTGAAATCCAGTCTTAAGCAAAATTTTGAAATGTCAGACTTAGAACATTTGTATTATTTTCTTGGTCTCCAGGTCTTGCAAACCAAATAATGAATCTTTCTTTCCCAGTCTAAGTATGCTTGTGACCTTCTTCGTCGCTTCCACATGGAAGATTGTAAACCAACCCCTTCTCCCTTCCAGTCTGGAGTCAAAATTTCTGCTACTTGTACTTCCCCTGAAGTAGATGCCACCTTGTATCGTTAGCTTGTTGGTAGTATTTTATACTTGACTCATTCTCGTCCTAATATTTCCTTTGCCGTTGGTCGTGTTGCCCGTTATATGCAAACTCCTCATGAAAGTCACTGGAAAGCAACTAAAAAATACTTCGATATATTCAAGGTGCAATTTAGTTTGGGATTCATTACAGTACAAGGGGGGAAACCTTTGTTGGTTGGTTTCACTGATTCAGATTAGGCCGATGATCCTGATGATTGAAAGCCTACTGCAGGTTATGTTTTCAGTCTGGGATTTGGACCTGTCACTTGGGCTTGTAAGAAACAACAAGCTCTTGCTCTTTCTTCAGCAGAACTAGAATATCAAGCCGCAGTGAATGCCAGTCAAGAAGCTTTATGGCTTCGACAGATCCTTACAGAGTTTGGATTCAAGTAGTAGCATCCTACTCCACTTTGGTGCGACAATCAAAGTGCCATCAAGCTTGCCAAAGATCCAGTTCTACATCAACGCAGCAAACACGTTGAGCTACACATGCACTTCATCATAAATCTTGTTCATGATCGTGTTCTTGAAATGCTCTATTACCCTACAGATGATCAAGTTGCAGACATCTTCACCAAGTCTCTTATAGAAGTGGAGTTTTCTAAAATTCGGTCTATGTTAAAAGTTCATGAATGTGTCCTTAAGGGGGGATAGGCTCTAATGCCTCCTTCCTTCTCCTAATAGTGTCACTTTTGTAAATCCTTCAATCCTATCCCAAGTTGTTCTTAAGGGGGGATGTTAGGATATTTAGACACTTAGGAGTTAGTTAAGATCAACTTGTGTAATATATCTGTTAGGTACAACTGTGTTTCTTTAGTATGCATTAGTATGCATTTTTAATATTCTAATATAACTGTCATGATATGTTCTAGACATAGAGTGATCCGACGGTTCAACTTCTCTTAGATCATACCTACCATTGATCCATGGCTTAACACCCGATTGGTCTATGATCTCTATTTAAAGAGCATATAGGGTCCTTGGCTAGTTGATCGATTATGAGAAGCTCATGTAACTTTCTTTCTTTTGCATAATAAATTGCTCTAAGTAGCTATTTGGCTGGGGTCATGGACTGTTTCCATCTCGAGGGTTTTAACCACGTGACAAACATCGGTGTGTTGAACATGGTATCAGGTTTTTCTCTTACACCAAAACCTGCAGATGTTGGTGAACATTTGAAACCCAGCACAAGGCCCTATCACCAGGAGTGGCGGTTAGTCCACTTGTTTTATATTCCTAGAGGTGCGGTAGTTATACCATGTGGACGTAACCAATACTCCAACACCCCACCTTCGACGCAGCTCGAGGGAATTGAGCTTGAGACCTCAGCTCTGATACCATGTTCGGGTACACAGGGTACTCCCAAAAGACCGAACACCTTGAGCAATCACTTCACACAAATATATCACAAATCAACACACCGATGTTTGTCACGTGGTTAAAACCCTCGAGAGGGAAACAGTCCATGGCCCCAGCCAAATAGCTACTTTGAGCAATTTATTATGCAAAAGAAAGAAAGTTACATGAGCTTCTCATAATCGATCAACTAGCCAATGAGCCTCTATGCTCTTTAAATAGAGATCATAGACTTAGTTGCCAAGGCCTTAATAAATCATGTTGAATAAGATGTACTAAGTTAGGATTAAGGGGGGCTATTGGAGCAATAATATACCTTAGTACCATGATCATCTACCTAGCAGACATAATCATTTTCCTTGTGCGTATGTTATGTGGTCTAGCTTAGGTTATATTGATCAATACTAGTCAAATAGGTGGTTATGGCTCATTAAATGATAGTTGAGGCATTCTAGTTTGAACATCCTAACATTTCATTCTATGCATTAGTTGTAAACCACTTCCAACTTTGACTAGGGCTGCTAGAGTGTATGAATGTGGCTTTTTGTGGTCTCCTTGGCATTTATTTTCCTCCTAGAGATTCCTCCACTCACCCATGAACTCTCCCATGCTTTCCTTCCATCATTTATGAACCAAGGATGCTTCTTACCTATTCACACATGTTCACACATGGTTTCATGACTGTTTGGTTAGGTTTGGGAGCCTATTGGTCAACCTAGGGGGGTTTAGGGGTCAAATCATATCGTGACACTTGTATGCTTTAACATAGCATCCAAGAGATCACGAGTCTTCTCCAATATACTATAAATATGTATCATACACATATACAAGGTGTACTATAATATAATGGTTATATATTAGCACATTTCACATGTGTTATTCCAGTTATTTCAATATATTTGTTGTTCTCTTGCATATTTTGTCAAACACTTTGATGGTGAATATTGTTCTAGCTCCTAGATCTACTTCAGAATAAATTATTAAATTTGGAAATGACGTTTTAGTATGTACACATACATAGAAATTATTGCTAGTTAAGATTGAAGGATGCTACATTTGTGCATTGAAATTTCATGGAGTAGAGTGGCCATCATCTATTAGCTTTCTAGGTTCATTTACTTGTAGTTGTTTACTTGTTTGTATGGTAAAAATGATCCAAGAGGATATTGGTGGCCACCCACCTATTCCACTTGTACCCCCACCATTGTTTCTTTCAGTTTTGCAGTTTCCTTAATTGTAGCACAATTTACTATTTTTGGCAGTTTTCGGGTCCTAAACTTCCAAAGCCATTTTGAGGCCCTAAACGACATTTTTTCGGCATCGAATGGTCAAGAAAATATGAGTCCATTTTGGACTGAACATTTTTCATTTCTAGATGTAGTCCTTACACGGATATTTCTAACGATGTATCATGCATGTCAAACGGAGATAGTATGCTAAAGTTACGACCCCGAGAAATTGATGTACCAAGTTACCAAACGGGGCCCACATTCTGGGGTTTCACCTCCTAGGGTTAGGTTTTTGTATGTGTAGGGTTTCCATTGTTTCTCAATAATATATAGGCCTTCAAGCTTCATTGTAACATAGAGTTCAAAGGCATGTAGCCACCACATCTCTTCTCAGAGATAAGCTACCAGCACTCTAGCTAGTTTATTTCCATTCTTTATGTAAACAAGTTTTAGTTATTGATTAATGAAATGAAGTGTTATTTTCACTGCATATTTTTTTTTGTGGTTATTTTTTTATTTTGTTGCATTCCTGCATAAATTTGGATTAGTGGTATCAAAGCAATCTGCTCTTTCTTGATCCTTCTTTGCATGTCCCCAACGAGGGCAAGGTATAAAGAGTTAGGGCTCGATATGGTTGAACCTTTACAAGATCAGCCTCGCAAATCCCGACGGCCACTCATGGGGAATGAAAAGAACGACAAGGTCATAGAAGATCCTATCAAAATGTTGCTCGATGAGGCCCTTAAAAAAAAAAGGAACGCGATGATGGATAACTTCACCCAAATCCTTCAACGACTTCCCACTAGAGGCACATCTACATCTAGCAGCCACTCTGGAGGCGCAACCCCTTTTAAGGTACAAGTAAACTTTGAAATTCCCATATTTGATGGCCTAATAGATGCAGACACCATAGATACATGGTTGAATCTATTAGAAGGATATTTCTCGGTTCATGACTTTTCTGACTGAGAAAAGATTACTTTTTCTCTACTCAAAGCCGCCCCCCATGCCAAGGACTGGTGGGAAAGCTACTGTGAGAGAAAGGATGAGGAGGAAACCTCTCTATTCTCGTTTGTACCCACTTGGAATTCTTTCCAAGATGCCATAAAGGGACAATATTATCCGGTGGGGAGCTATGAGGACAAGTACATACAATGGACTACGCTGCGACAACAAAGAGATCAAGATGTGCATGAGCTGACAAATTTTTTCCATACCCTGTGCACCAAGTTGGGTATCAAAGATTCAGAGAAACATTTGGTGGTGAAGTACCACAAATGTCTACACACATACATTAAGGAGTAAATGGAGTTCCTCGCCATCTCCTCGCTTGGTACGACATATCGATATGCTGCCAAAATTGAGAAAAAATTTAAACAGAAAAAGCGAGACTTTGGATCTATGAATTGGAAGCAAGGGAAAGGTGCCCGAAAATCGAAAAACCAAGGACACAGCCAAGGCATGGTGACTCAAGAAAACTTGCCAAAGCCTCAAGCAAAGAGAAACACTACAAAGCCGAAGAAGGAAGCGGGAAAGTGGTGCGAGTTCCATAAGAGCCCCACTCATAACACAAGTGAGTGTCGGGCCAAGCAGTCACTGGTGGCCGAGATAAAGGCTTCTGAATTAGATGCATACTCTAACAATGAATTAGAACCTAAGAAGGGGAATGACATATGAAAGAATATTATCGATGCAGAGCCCAATGCCACCGTTGCTACCACGAAGATCCAAAAGGAAAAACCAGAAAATTTAGAGGAGGAGTGTCTTTTCCACTACTAGATGTGGGTAAAGGGTTCCCCGCTACAGTTCATTGTTGACAGTGGGAGCCAAAAGAACCTGATTTTAGCATAGGTCATGAAGCGGTTGGGTTTTCTGACCACAGCACACCCGCGACCATACACCATTGGGTGGCTTCACCAAGGACGGGATCTCCGCGTCATCCAGCAGTGTCACCTTCCCTATAGCATCAAGCCCTTCACCGATGAGGTATTATGTGATATTCCTTCTCTTGATGTTTGTGATGTATTATTAGGTCAACCATACTTATGGAAGTGACATGCTGTGTATGAGTCCCAGCCTCAAGATGTTATTATTACATTGGGAAATAATTTGTACAAGATACCAGAGGTATCACTTCCTGCCGCTATCTCTCTGGTTACTGCAAAACAATGCAGTAAGCTCATTTCCAAAACTGGGAAGTTTGTTTTCTTGATGATCCACCCTCACAAAAAGAATAAGATCATGGACATGACCTCCAGATAGGGCCCCTCCGCACAACAACAAAAAATGGACAAGGTCGTGGAGGAGTACCGGGACATATTCACCTCACCCACCAGGGTGCCTCTCCACTCTTAGGTCAAGCACCCTATCGATCTGACCTCAGGTTTTCCACTACCCAATGGACCGATCTATCGACACTCTGTTCTGGAGAATGATGAAATCAAGAGGCAAATTCAGAAGCTGCTGCAGAAGGGTCACATCTAGCCAAGTTCATCACTCTGTGGGAGCCCGATCGTGTTGGTACAGGCGAAGGATGGGACTTGGAGAATTTTATTGACTATCAGGCACTGAACAAGATTACTGTTCGGAATAGGTACCTGATGCCATAGATTGATGACCTCCTGGACCAGATTAAATGGGTGAAATATTTTAGCAAGATCGACTTAAATTCTGGGTATCACTAGGTACCGATCGAACCGACCGATGTGTGGAAGACTGCCTTCAAAGATAAGGAGGGCCTTTTTGAATGGTTGGTCATGCCTTTCGGGATGACAAATGCTTCTGTAACCTTCATGAGATTGATGGATGACATCTTGCGGCCATTCACCAACTCATTTGTAGTAGTATACTTGGATAACATCCTGATCTTCAGCCAGACTTGGGAAGAGCACCTCCACCACATCCAACAGGTCCTCCAAACATTGAGGCAGCACAAGTTGTGTGCCAATTTGGACAAGTGCACTTTTGGAATGACCCAGGTTCAGTATCTGGGATACATTATTGATGAGTGTGGGGTACATGTGGATCCAACCAAGATCCAAATCATTCAGGATTGGCCAACCCCAACTACTCTAACAGAGCTTCACATCTTTCTAGGCCTTGCTAATTTCTACCGCAGGTTCGTGTTGGGATTCTCTTATATCACTTGGCCCTTGAGTCAATTCACTAAGGGAGGAGTGAAAGAAAAATTCTTTTGGTTGGAAACTCAGCATAAGGCATTTGCAGAATTGAAACATCGCCTCTGTTGTGCCCTAGTGCTCACATTACCAGACTTGCAACAACCATTTGAGATCAAGACAGATGCCTCTGACTATTCTATTGGAGAAGTCCTTACTCAACAAGGGAATCCAATGGTATATCATAGTGAGACACTGTTTGACACACTCTGAAAATATCCCACTTATGAAAAAGAGATGTATTCCATTGTACAGGCTTGCCGACAATGGAAGCATTACATTTTGGGGAAGGAAACGATCATCCACACAGACCACCGACCCCTGTCGTTCATACAAACACAAGGGAAGTTACAGAATTATTTCCATCAGAAGTGGTCCACATATCTACAACAGTTTCATTTGAACATCAAGTACAAGAAGGGAAGCACCAATCATGTTGCAGACTGCCTCAGCCGACCACCGATCGTGGTGATAACCACCGTGCCCAACTCTTGTGGGCATGAGACTTCTGATTGGCTCCTTCTCTATAGGAGCGATCCATAATTCAGCTACACATACCAAACACTATTGGAGGGAAACCAAGTTCCAAAATTTCACCTCCAGGATGTACTACTATGTCACATGGGACAACTTTGTCTTCCTTCAAGCGAGTGTGCCAAGATGATTTTGGAAGTGCACTACAATCGGGTCGCTAGGAATTTCGGGGTTGAGAAAACAGTGGCAGTACTACAAAAGTATTTCTATTGGTTAAACCTTTGACAGGACATCGGGAAGTACATCCGATCCTGCATTGCCTGCACCATTGCCAAACCATCCATCAAGAAGCAAGGCCTCTATACTCCGTTTCCTACCCCTAGTCGACCTTGGGAATCCATCTCCATGGATTACATGTTAGGCCTTCCTTCTACTAAGCACGACAATGATTGTGTGTTTGTGGTCATTGACAGATTCTCAAAGATGGCCATAATGGCGGCTTGCAAGAAGAATATCACAGCAGAAGCCACTGCTAAACTCTTCTTTGAATGAGTGTGGGTACACTTTGGGATCCCACAATATATAATATCAGATCGGGACAGCAGGTTCCTTAGTACATTCTAGTCTAGCCTATGGTCAATGTTAGACACCAAGCTTACAAAGTCCACAGCTTTCCATCCCCAGATTGATGGCCTGACAAAGGTCGTCAATAGGATGATCGTACACATTTTGTGCATGTACAACTCAAAGCATCCACACACATGGGATGAGAGCCTCCCCTATGTACACCATAGCTATAACCAGGCCCTCCACCACTCAACCAACCACAACCCCTTTCATGTGGGCTTGGGATTCTAGCCACTATGTCCCATTGAGGTAGCCATTCCATTTGCAGCTACTCAGGATGATTCAACTCATATCCAGTCTGAAGTTTCCAAGGCGAACAACTTCATTGAGCGCATTCAGCACATTCGCCAATAGTTTCATGACATATTTGCAGATCCAATGCTAAGTACAAGTAGCGACATGATCAACATCGGGTGCAACACAACTTCCAGGTGGGTGACAAAGTGTCGCTACATTTGTAGAAGGAGCGCCTCGCTGGACCCCACCGCAAGCTTCACCCACTCTGATATGGACCATACACCATCACCATGTTAAGTTTTCATATGCTTTACTAAGACATCAGTATATCATTTCATTTTTCATAATAAAAGCATATAAAGCAGGATCACTGAAAGAAACAGTATCACAATAACAACACAGATTTATCCTGGGAAAACCCTAAAGGGAAAAACCCAGCAAAAGCTTCCTCAATATAGATGCCCCAAAAGGGAAAAAGGTAAAACCAACAAGGAGATCAAAAACCTGATTCTCCTCCTTCTCCAGCAACTCCTCTCCTCCACAAGTGCGCTATTCCAAGTGAGTGTGTGTGTCTCAAATGAGGAGCACTACACCTCTATTTATATTCATCCGTTTACTTAAAGTTTACTCAATTAACATGTCGGCTTAAGTTAACTCATGTATGCTCGAGTTACACATGTAGGCTCAAGTAACCACACTGGGGTGATGAGGACCCACCTTTACAATTAGAGGGGACTACCTCATGACTCTTATTAGTTCCTTCGATTAGGAGCATCGGGGTACAATGTAATACAAGTGGTTCTCCCGGTTGGACCATCGGGGACCACAAAAGATACATAAATAATATTCTTCGAAGTTACAATATTTCAACACTCCCCCTTAATGAGAAGGGTATTCTACATCAACAACTACAATAGTAGAGATAGCGGACATCATCAACATCAGCAGGGTAACACATCTATAAATCATTGGAATCTTTTCAACATCATGTAGTCTTCATCTTCAATCTTCAGTCTTCATCATCAACAACATCTTCAGCATTTTTATCTTTCAATTTGCAGCGACATACTTCAGCACTTTGACTGGTTCGATCAGCAACAACATCTTCAGCATTTTGATCTTTCAATTAGCAATGACATCTTCAGCACTTGGACCTTTCGATCAACAACATCTTCAGCAATTTGACTGTTCGATCAGCAACAACATCTTCAGCATTTTGAACTTTCGATCAGCAACATCTTCAGCACTTTGACTTTTCGATCAACAACAACATCTTCAGCATTTTTATCTTTCAATTAGCAACGACATCTTCAGCACTTGGACCTTTCGATCAGTAACATCTTCAGCAATTTGACTGTTCGATCAGCAACGACATCTTCAGCATTTTTGAACTTTCGATCAGCAACATCTTCAGCACTTTGACTTTTCGATCAACACCAACATCTTCAGCACCTTGACCTTTCGATCAGCAGCAACATCATCATCATCATATGCTGATCTGTCGATCATAATCATCATCACATTCTGATCTTTCGATCAGAAACATCATCATCATACTCTGATCTTTCGATCAGAAACATCATCAACATAGAAACATCATCATCATACTCTGATCTTTCAATCAGAAACATCATCAACATACTCTGATCTTTCAATCAGAAGCATCATCATCATACTCTGATCTTTCGATCAGAAACATCATCATCATACTCTGATCTTTCGATCATAAACATCATAATCATAGTGCATCATCATCATACTCTGATCTTTTAGATCAGTATGTCATCATCATCATACTCTGATCTTTCGATCAGTACGTCATCATCATCATACTATGATCTTTCGATCAGTATGGCATCATCATCATCAGCAACAACCTGCAATCCACAACTCAAAGACAAAAAGTCTTTGGATCACTTTTGGACTTAAAGTCCAGGGATGATACAATCCCGCCACATTCTCGACAACCGAATTTACCGGATTGATTACGGGAGAATCAGTCCCTATCACTTTAGGACTAAGTCTAAGGACGATGCAATCCTACCACATTCTCGACGACCGAAGTCACCGGATACAATTACGGGATAATCACGCCCTATCACTTTAGGACTTGAGTCCAAGGATGATGAAATCCTACCGCATTCTCGAGGACCGAAGCCACCGGATCTATTATGGACAGATGTCGCGGGATGATACAATCCCTCTTCATTCTCGACGACCGAAGTCTCCGGATACAATTACGGGATAATCACGCCCTATCACTTTAGGACTTGAGTCCGAGGATGATGCAATCCTACCACATTCTCGAGGACCGAAGCCACCGGATCTATTATGGACAGATGTCCCAGGATGATACAATCCCTCTTAGTTCTCGATGACCGAGGTCACTGGATCTATTATGGACAGATGTCCCGGGATGATACAATCCCTCTTCATTCTCGAAGACCGAGGTCTCTGGATCACTTTAGGGAAGGTGCCCAAGGATGATACAATCCCATCACGTTCTCGATGACCGAGGTCACCGGATCTATTATGGACAGATGTCCTGGGATGATACAATCCCTCTGCAACATCACTACTCCCCCTTTCAAGGAAGGTCTTTCCGAACAACACCAAGCTTGTCTTTAAAGTGTTCAAACTCTACTCGAGGCAGAGGCTTCGTCGGTACATCATCATCCAAACCATCATCATCTACGTCTTCAGTATAGAAGTACTGAAATCATCATCATCTCTATATTTAGTATAGAAATACGAAATCACCATCATCTATATCTACAGTATGTAAATACTGAAATATCATCTATATCTTCAGTATGGGAATACTGAAACATCATCATCTCTATATTCAGTATAGAAATACTAAATCACCATCATCTGCATCTACAGTATCATTATCTTCATCTTATCTTGTATGTAGAAATACCGGATTTCTACGTGTTACATGGAACATAGGGTTCTTTGTCATCACAACTATGGTTATCACATAGAATCATTGTTGTATCCATCTTCAGGTCAAAGAGACCTGATATCGGCTTCTGAAGCCATATGGCTTCATAACATAGTAGAGCAATCTGCTATGTATTCTGCTTCAACCGAGCTAAGAGAAACACTGGATTGTTTCCTGCTAAACCAAGAACTCATAGCAGACCTTAAAGCATATACCTGATTTGATTTTTCTGTCTGAGATACTTCCAGACCAATCTGCATCTGTGTAGCCATACAATCTATACTCATGGCTAACATCATAGTATTGACCAAATTCTATAGTCCTCATCACATGTTTTGCAGCTACTAGGTGAACCCGTCTTGGTTGAACAAGATATTGACTTAAGGTGTTCACAGCAAAACAAATGTCTGGTCTGGTATTTGTTAAGTACATCAATGACCCAATGATCTGTCTGTAGTGAGTCACATCCACTAACTCTAATGAGTCATCAGCTAACAGCTTCAGGTTGGAGTACATGGGTGTGGCCATGAATTTGCATTTCAGCATATTGAGTCTCTTCAATATCTCTACCACATACTTTCCCCGGTTGAGAAATATTCCTTCTGAACTTTGCCATACTTCTAGACCTAGGAAATAATGCATTAACCCAAGGTCTTTCATCTCAAATTCTTCTGTTAGTTTCTTCTCACTTTCCATGATCTGTTTCTCATTCCCTCTCAAGAATAAGTCATCCACATATAGTAATAGAATGACAGGTACATCTTCTACAACCTTGTAGGAAAGGTTAGGATCGACTTTACTCTTGGCAAAGCCCATGCTCATCAGGAAACTATCTATTCTTCCATACCAAGCTCTGGGAGCTTGCTTCAGGCCATAGAGGGCCTTCTTCAACTTGCATACTTGATTCCTTCTGTCTTCAACTTCAAATCCTTGTGACTATTCGATGTAAAACTCTTCCTCAATCATACCATTAAGGAAGGCTTGTCTTTACTTCATCATGGAAGAAACTACCAGGAAAGTTTTGAAGGAAATGTACCTTGCTTCCAAAAGTAAGTGTCTCTTCAGAGTTAATTCTCTCTTTCTGATATAAACCTCTAGCCGCAACTCTTACCTTACTTCTATCAGAACATATATTATCTTGCAAATCCATTTGGAAGATACCACATTCTTGCTTTCTGGTTTGAGTACTATATCCCAAACATCATTCTAGTATCACAACATCTTCTATGAGTTTGTCTTCTCAGGTCATCAACATATCCTAGTCTTTTGCATTCAACCTTGAAGGTTGGAAACTACTTTACTCTTGGTAAAGTCTCGATCCATCACAAAGCTATCCATCATGTCATACCATGTCGAACTCAGATATAATTTTTTGTAGTCAATCCCCCTGAAGTGGAGTATCATCTTCCCTCTTCATTCTGTACAGGTGGTTCTATGCTTGACATATACTGGTCAATAGAGTATGTCATGTCATAGTCTATTCTTTCTAGGGAGAATCACGAACCTTGCTTTGTAAA
>LPNX010980860.1:22381-104038 GCA_001517045.1 Pseudotsuga menziesii | reverse complement strand
TCGGGGTACAATGTAATACAATTGGTTCTCCCGGTTGGACCATCGGGGACCACAAAAGATACATAAAGAATATTCTTCGAAGTTACAATATTTCAACACACCAAAGCTGTTGGGGATAATGCCTTCGAGCTCAGTATTCCACCATTCCTTAGTTTGCACCTTGTGTTCAATGTGGACCACCTTCGGCCCTACTTTCCACCTCTATTAAACACATCAGACGTGGCAAAACAACTCACAATTCATATGCTTGGAGCAACCGCTATCAACATACCATTTACCAGAGCTGTGATTCTGATCTTGAAGAGCAATTCCACATTCATAGTTGTTATTGTGTTTAATCCATACCTTGTTGGGCATGTCCTCATTTCTTACTATTGGTATCCTCATTCTGCAATTTCTGGCTATATGTCCAAAGTTTTTACACTTGTAACATTCTATTTTTGATCTAAAAGGACCAAATCTGTTGTTTTACTGTGGTCGTTTGAGGCTTGCAAGGTTATTCCTTGTCTCAAAGTTTCTTTTTTGAAAACAGTTTATAGATTTGTGTCCAAATCTTCCACATGTAAAGCAATGCCCATAAAAGAAGTATCCATACCTGGGAATATATGGAGGAGGTGCTTTTCTGAGATCTGGTCTTTCTGCTAGCCCTTCTTCTGATACAGGTTGTTCTGGATAACATTCGATCTCTTCTTCATTCTTGTAGTCCTTGACAACTTTTGCATGCCTTCTTGGATTCTTTTCATTATATCTCAACATTGAGCTTGAGGCTTCATTTGTATTCTGCTTGTGTCCTATACCAGTCTTGTTGAATACTGACTTTTGATTGCTGATGATTTGTTCTAGAACCTTAGAGCTATTTTCATAACCCTTTGCGATATCTTTCATCTGCAGCTTGTTCTTCAGAGATACTATCTCAGCCTCACAATTCTCCTTTTCTCTTATATTTGTCATTAGCCGTTTAGTAAGAGAGTCTTCAACTTGTTTGGCTTCTTCTAGTTTGGTCTTCAAGTCAACAATGGTTTGTTCAAACCGTTGTGCCTCTTCCTTAAGCATTCTATTTTCCTTCCTGACTTTCTTCAGCTCTTTCAAGGAGCTTACAATTTCTTCCTCAAGATCTAATTCTCCTTCATCTTCGGATTCTTCTTTACTATTATGATCCTTATCTGAGATTATTTCCATAAAGAGTACTTTGTCTAGTTCATCGTCATCATCAAAATCACTGTCATTGTTCTTGTCGGAGTCACCACTGGATGAGCTATTGTCTCTTTTTGTGTAGAGACTTTTCTTCTTTGCAAACTTTCTTCTGTTCTTATTCTTGTAATTATTGTACTTCTTGTAGGGTTTAAAACTGTCATCCTCTTCACCAACTGAGTTCTTTGCATATGGACATTTAGAGGCAAAATGACCTATCTTTCCACATGAAAAACATTTAAGAGGTAGCTTACCTTTGTATTTTCCAGTGCCTCTCTTTAATTTCCTAACAAAGTTGGCTATTTCTTCATCATCAGATTCATCACTTGTCGATTTGTATTTTGTTGATTTGTTCTTCCCAGCTTGTTTGGAGGAGACCTTGAATGTTGCTTCCTTTCTTGACATGTCTTGATCTTCAATTCTCATTTCGTAAGCTACTAGAGCCCCATGCAGTTGATCCACTGTCATAGTCTTTAGATTTGTTCTTTCTTCTAAGGCAGAGATCTTGGGGTTGAACCTTTTGGGAAGAGTTCTTAGAATTTTTCGAACAACTATAGCCTCCTCAACCTCTTCTCCCAAACCTCTGATGGTATTCACAAGCTAATCAACCTGAAGACTATAAGCTGCTATGTCTTCGTCTTCATTCATTCTTAGTTATTCGAATTGTCCCATGTATGTCTGAAGTTTGGCTTCCTTGACTTTGCTGTCTCCTTCATATGTGGTTTGGAGTTCGTCCCAAATTTCCTTTGCAGAGGGACAATTCATCACTTTGTTGAATACATATTCATTTATAGCACATAGAAGATGATTTTTGGCCTTCGAGTTGTTGTTGTATTGAACTAGCTCGCCTGCATCAGTTGGCACGGTCTTTGGTACTTTGTACCCATTCTCGATACTCTGCCATATTTTGATTCCTTGAGCTTCTATGAAGGCTCTCATTCTTATCCTCCAGAATTCATAGTTTCTCCCATCAAACAAGGGTGTTCCATATTTTCTTTGTTTAGCAAACTTCCCCATAATTACCTTCCAGCGGTTAGTCTGTTCTGAAGGAACCCGCTCTGATACCAATTGTTGAAATACTGAGAGGGGGGTGAATCAGTATTTGTACTATTTAAATTTTTAATCAAAAGTAGGTTGCTGATCACCAATCACAGCACATCATCAATGTGTATAAAAATAACAAGATGCACAGTACACAATAGTTTTTGACGTGGAAACCCAAGTTTTGGGGGTAAAACCACGGAAGCCTTTTTAAAAAATAGTTTTCCAGAAATAACTGGAAGGAGGGAACAACCCCATTATTATATAGAATTCAATTTTCTAGCTTCAACTGGAAGGATGCTACGACCCCCTGATTTATAGGCTACGACCTGAAGGAAGCTTCAACTCCCTATTTTTCCGGCTTCAACTGGAAGGAGGCTACGACCTCCTTTCCTTGCCCCGTCCTGCCAGCCTGGTAAGAAGAGATTGCCAAACCTATGGACCTGTCACATACCAAACTCTGAATCTCTACTGCTATTAACCCCTGCTCTTTGATCATTTCCAAACACTATTCATGTACATCCTTGTACACCCCGTCATACCCAAACACTGAACAAATAATACTTCTATGCTTTCACTGAACACAAGGCTTGCATCATCATAGGTGAGAATCAACTCATGGCATGTATCAACATCATATCAAAGCATGCATAGTATAATCATCATATATCATCATCATTATTGACACAAGGCATGGATCATTCACACTTGTATACTCTCGCTAGACACACACTTCACTGTATCCACTTGTACTACTACCATCCCACTTTATAATACTATATGTACATACACTTGTACATCTCATACCATTGCACCCTTTGTATACATGTGTTAATTGTAAACACATTTGTTCAATCACATATACACACTCACACTACTGTACATGCCATTATACATACCACTTTATATGCTTTACATTTACTGTATATATATACACCTTAGCTACTGTACACACACCTTGTCTACATACCTTTTTTGGACTGTAGAGGGCTTGGGTTGAGTAGGTGAAGGTAGCAGCAACTCATTACCAAACTTAGACTTTGCACTTCAACCTTGGATTAAAAAAAAATTATGTTTCCTGCTAAATACATCCAAAAATCAGAGCTAGAAAGGAGGTCTCTAAAACCGGGTCTGTGGTTGAAGGTAGCAGCAAGGCAGACAAAAACTTGTCCACCAACACTAGGAGCATAGCAGCAACAACATATCAATCTTTAACCTCTTTAATACAAAAAAAATATGTATATCTCTGCAGAATTCACTGTGGAAAAACGGATCCTTCTCTATTGTTGTTATACCCACGAAAACTCAGTCACAAGAAGAGGCCTCTTAAAATTTGGGTCTTGCAATTTAGTTTTCTCCCACAGTCAGCAAGAGGAAGGCTCAACCCTTGCACTGCTCACTGTTTTTACCCTGTGAAATTCGTATGCCTCAGTCTACTGTCCGAAATCTCAGCCTAAACTCATGCATTCATTATTTTTCTTATGGTATAATGTTTGGTATATTAATAGGCGTTTAGGAGGAAAAAGGGGCCGACCTCTTTAATCATTTAAAATTGAAAAGTGTTTTGTTTTGTCAAAAATTAGTGGAGCCGACATCATAAAATGTTAAATAATTTATTAAAAATGCTTCTAAAGTATTTTGTTAATTTATATTTGTTTTAACATGTTTCTACTTTATTGGTTCAACGTTGGTGAGGTTATGAAAAATATGTCTTTCAAATTTTAATTAATATTAAAAACAAATCTTTTCTCTTGTCATTATGGTGTCAATGTTGGAGAAAAAGATTTTCTTCCTTTTTTTTAATATTTTGATAAATTGAGAACCAACTTTTAATAATTTATTTCTTTAAGTGGTTTATTAAATTTAAATTGTTTTAAACATTTTTTTAGGTAATTATAAAAACATGTTTTAATTATTCAAATATTTTAATATAATATTTAGTTAGTGGTCCTATTATTTTTAGGATTAAGGGTTTAATGAACTTTGGTTAGGTCAACTAAGTTACCACATAAAACTAGGGCAATAGGGCAAGGTTGTGGTACTGAGAGACCCTAAAGAAACAAGTGGGGAATCATAAGACGACTTAGGGGACTACAACATTATACAGAGTGTATAGGGATTTTGGCATTGTCCCAAGGGCTCCAAGGGCTTCAAACTTGGGCTTGGACAAAGTCAAAAGGTCTCCTTTGACATTGACAACTACTTAACCCTCAGGGGCTCCTCAATGGGCACCAAGACACACTTGTTGGCATCAATGACAACTTAATCAACAATATATACTTTGGAGGATAAAACAATGTTGTTTAGGGAGATTCCTAAAATGGTGGAAATAGTCCAAGAATGAATCACAAATATATATATATTTGGATGTCTAGAACCATGAAGGATGAGGTGGAATAGGATTGTATTTCTTAGTCCACAAGTAAAAAAATTTAGGGAACAAGTAGGCTTTCAAGACTATGTGTCATAGAAAATCAGAGTTCCAGTGGTGAGTCCCCTTGATTCCTTGTACATAATGGCCTTATGATACCCCAATTAGATATGAAGGGTGGAGTTCAAATTTGGGGTGGTTATTGCTACAAACTCATCCATGAATGAGGTTAGTGTAGAGGAAGATACATCACTCATTTCCAAGTGACGACCCATGGAATAGGAAGAGGAATATCTATATACACTCTTAAATAATATTGGCACGGTGGATTATATGGGTAATTGCAAGGGATTAAAGAAAGGATGGAGGAATTTTAAATATCATAGAACAAGTGAAATATCTTATTCTTTTTGGTGAATGAATATTAGACACTAGGTTCTGTTAACTTCACGTGGATACTCCATTGAATTAAATATGGCATCTAGAATGAGGCATGCAATATCCAATATTGCATATGAGAAATTTCACATCCTACAAGATCTTAAAAAGTTGGTCACCCAGTTTCTTTGGTGAATCCAAATATAAAGGGATTTTTTTTCTTATAAATTTACATAGTGATGTCGGATTTTCGACCTCTATGTAGTGAAGTTGGTCATCCTATATCCATTCAATCCGACATAGTTTTTATACTACTGACGACAAAGTGGAGGAAACTTCGTCAGATATCCGACATTAATGAAGTGAAATTTTTGGTCGGATTTCCATTAAATCCAACAAAGTGGCTATACAACCAACGAAGGGGAGTTGTCGATTATCCAACCTCTATAAAGGAAATGTAATTGAATATCCAACACCTATGTACTAAAATTTGTGGTCGGATTTATGACCTCTACAAATCAAACTTAGTTGGATTTCCGACATCAATGTAGTGAAATCGACCGTCGAAGTTTCGACAGGTGGATGTTGGAATTATGGCGAGTTTTTTCATTATCGGAAAACCGCCAAAATTCAACCAACGATTAAAAATAAAGAGGATTGTCGAATTACCAACAACAATATGTCGAAAATCATACATCTAAGCCGTCGTGTTTTGTATTAAAAAAAGCTAGTGGATGCTCCTTCTCATATTTAAAAAGTCTCTTTTATGTATCTAGTTTATCTTTTATTTGCATCATGTGTGTGTATGGGGGATTCATCTCCCTAAATAATTGATTGTTATTGTGGGTTTTTTAATTTAAAGGTATACCTCAATATGCCATATATTACAACTTATACCTTATTAGTCCTTGCATATCCTTATACCTTATTAATCCTTGCCTATCATAAAGGCTATTGGTTTTTCTTCCTTCTATTAGTTAATAGAAATACATGGAATATTTATAAGGAAAGTTAAAGCTAGGATTAAATACATATTTGTCTATATTTTAAAAGAACTGTGTCTGATTATTATTCAGCTGGAAGCATCAAATTGATTACTTCTATCATTAACACCTTTATAAAAAACATACCTTCTAATGTTATATCATATGCAATTGTCGTGCATATTTATTGGATTAAGACTTAAGAGGATACCAAGATAGGAGTAAAAAGGATAGGAGACTAGTTAGTAGCCCTTATTCCTAAATTGAAGAAGAAAGTACACCTAGTCTATAGAAAGACATTTGATTGTAGGCCTCTTTGACAATGTCATCTCGATAGCTCCTATGCCTGGTTGAAGAAGAGGCTACACATAACCTGTAGATAGAGACAATTGTAGGCCTCTTTGACAAACAAATGACTTTATTAGTTTTCCTTCTTCATATGTATACAGGATCATAGGTGAGGCTCTATGTATACAGGATCATAGGTGAGGATCTATGTATACAGGATCAGAGGTGAGGCTCTTTGAGCCTCACCTCTTAACAAACACTGAAAATGTTGAACTAAGAAGCAATCAGACAAAATAATACCAATTTAGGATCAAATGCTAAATTGTATTAATGCTAGGAGATGTAATTATAGGTACCAATACATGACATATCCGAGGTTTCCTTATATGAGCTGCGAAGATTTTGTGACAACCAACTATCTCTCAAGGATTAATACTAAACTATACAACTTAAGACAATCTTAAGTCCAATAGGGAACTCTACTCAACAAATCAAGTAGAGATAATTTATATATTGACTCAAGAAAGGATCATTTTCAAGAGGTGTAATTTGGTTGAAAGGTGTCGTCTCCATATGATAGAGAGTCTTAACCTGGTCTTCTTATGATAACTGGTAAATTAAGACAAGGTGGCATGTGATGATAGAGAGTGCTCACAGGTTTGGGGGTGTCCCCCAAGATTGAATAGATGACTATTTAAGGCTCAATTAGAGTCATATATTTCAAGAGAAACAATAGGCGATGAGGCATATGAGCCTTTATATAGGAGTACATCCAAGAGAGCTCATTAATGATCCTTCATAATTTAATAATAGATATACTTAATTCTAACTAACTCAACTAACTAACTATTGGGAACAACAATCCCCATATACTAAGTGGGCGACTAATCCCTTAATCAACCCAATCCTCTTGGTTGAAGTGGAAATCATCCCTTCTTTGCTCCTCCCGACTGAAATGTGAGAACATTAAAACCAAGTGTGAAAATATTGATATTGAACTATGTTGCAACCGCTAAATATGTTTAAGATTGTGCTCATGGTGACTGGATACGGTGCTTACATATACCGGGGTGTGAGGGTACATCTCTAAATAAACATGATCCAGATGGTGTTATAAGGTGTTGAGTTGAATCACGTTCCTACTTAGACCCCAGAAAGAACCCGATCTAAATGTTGTTGTAATGTCCCCAAATTTTCTTAATAACACCATGGAGAACCCCCCTAGCCTTGAGAACCCCATCGTTCCTAGTGGAGAAATAATTTAATCAATGAGGGGTCATTCTAATATATTAATTACCCATAGCATTTAATTTTAATAAAGTCTGGATTAAAAGTGTATGTTAAAATTATAATTTTGCAATAATATGTAATTTTGTAATAAGTGGATGTATTAGGTGACAAGGAGGGAACGTGAGGCCAAGTGGGCCATGAGTTGTCAACCAGAAAGGAAAACCTAGAGAAAATCAAGAAAATGCTAGAAATAACTCAATCCAAAAAGATAGAGTGACTACAGGAAAATCAATCTGTCATAAAAAAGATAGCAATTGTCAAAAGCAGGGAAAAGCAAGGCAGTTTAAAAAGCAGGAAAGTGCATAAAAATCAATCAGTCATAAATAAGGAAACATTTGGTCAATGAGGGAATAGTTTCCAATTTGGTTAAAGGATGAAAATAAGGAAACATTACCTAAAGTTCATACTTGCTAATATCCTCAAGGAAGGCACACTCATGGGTTACGGTTAGGGTTTGCAAGTGGATAACGTGGTCAACATGTTGGATAACTTTCTCAACAAGTCATTAAGTATATAAAATAATGCTTCCAATTCCTTCGAGAAACTTTTGATCATTATTATTTTTATTTTTAGTGAAGCATAGCCTCTTGTATGAATGATGTGCCTCATCTACCTTGGGTGATGTGCCCCAAGCTTTCCTGGTCTCTTCTCTCTTCCATTATATTCTTCAGTGCAGTTGTAGAGAGATAAGGAGAATCCATTGAAGACAAATATAAAGCTCATAAATCAGCCATTCATCCTTATAAATCAATATCCAATGAAGGATACTTCACTTATTCTCTCAAGGATGTAAGATTGGTGTCGAGTGTTGGTTTCAATCCTCTAATCTTCAGTATCGAGCACCTTTGAGGGAGATCAGCTCCTCCAAACTATTATTGAGATTATCATATCCTTCTTAACATTCTGATATATGATACACAACAATATTTCTGCTCAATGAGTTCGTAATGTCAATTTTTTAGTGAGAGAGGCATTCCAATGCTCATTTAATGAGCCTTTTGTAAGTTTTTATGCACTAACAATGATTCTATGGATATAATAATTATATCTAAATTTTTTTTTGTTCAATAGGGTCTAATAAACCTTTTATAATAATTATTTCCATATCTGATAAGTTACAAAAGTGAATTTCTCTTTGTTTGCTTACCTATGCTCTTTAGCTAGTCAAATTTGACTCGTTTTAATGTTTATGATCCCTTGAATGTTCTGTATGCCAAAAATTAATTATGTAAATTGTTGTAGGTCATACACTCACCCAAAAACAAAAAAAAATCATGAAACCGTAATTATTTGAGGTCGTACAGTGTTTGGGAGACCTCCTCTACGAAGGCAATCTGTAGGCCAAGTTTCCTAGTTTTTCCCAAACACACCTTAACACCTCTATATTGTTCCATAATTGTTTATACATGCATAAATTGATGTTATATTCATAAAAAAAGACTTAGAACCTTCCAAATCCTTCCTTATCCCTTGGTTTCTTGGAAGTGACTATGAAGATCTCAGTTTGCACCGGTTGAGACACCTAGAAACATGGTAGGAGACTTCATACTATCTAATGCTTGAAACCTAAAAGGGCCCAAAATCCAAGTGCTTATGGATCTGAAATTTTATTCTCCTAACTTGTATTTTGATTTCACCTACACATCCCAATTTATCCCCTCTTTTTCCTTGAGAAATTTTCCCACTTGTCAACTAGTTTTCTGAACTTTCTATCATATAGCAGTAAGAGTTAATATTTCAGATCTGATTTAGATCAAGGATATTACAGTGGTATCAGAGCACTTTCCTCCACTCCTATGGAATTCAATCTCTAAATTTGAATAAATTTTCAGCCATGTCCTATTATGATGATGACTATGATGAGTAGTATGAAGAGTATTGCAGACAATATGAAGAAGAAGAAATCATGTATGTTAATGGAGGCATACCAAGAGATGAATTTAATGACTTATAGTATCCATCATATAGAGAATATATCAGGTCTTATTTTCTAATGTTTAAGAAATACTTGACAAATGTTATAGAAGCATGTGAAAACATCCCTCGCTGCTACTAGGAGCATCTAGATTTGGGTAAGGAGATTTGTGCAAACATTTCTTTCACATAATATATTTATTGCAAGTATGGATTATGGACCAAGAATGTTGATAACCATTCATTCAAGAGAAAAAAAATATCCATAAAGGAACTAAGTTTTTCCGCCTCTCTAAGTAAAGAAAAAGAAAGAGGAGCCAAAGGTGAAGATTCATCAAATCCATCTGCATGTTCAAGCATTATGAGATTGTTTGGTTTTTCTACAAGCAAAGTTTCTAAAAGTTGTGACATGAGTAACATTCAATATATAGAAGTCTCAAGTTTCATAGAGGAGAATAGAAATGAAGTAGAGGCCAAGATTCCTGAGGTGGAGTGCAAGTCACTACAAAGTGATTACATTAGAGAAGAAAGTGAAGATGAATGCACTTAAAGATTCTTTGGGTGATTTCCATATCATTTCTAAGGATGTTGGTTCATGTGAGGGTGGTAAGAAATCTTTTGGATCAGAACCAAAGAATATTATAAATCAGATTTATAGTCACCTCTTGAGCCTCATAATGAAGAAGAAGACAAGGACACACCACTTGGGTGTGAACCCAAGAATTTGGTGGAAGAGAAAGCCGCGATAGTGTCCCTACATGAAGATGAAATTCCAAGGTATGATGTACTTTCCGATTTGTGCAAATATCACATTTCTGTGCAACCTTCAGAGATACCCTCCACTTCATATTATGGAAGAGATTCTGCAAAAGATTCTAAAGTTGACCGGTATCTTGAGAATGAAATTTGTGTTGTGGATTCATACCACAAGCAATATGATCTTATGTGTCAGCCATTGGAAGAAGAAACTTTGGTGGAGGATCTTAGTTTGACTGGATCACTAAAGGAGGATGGAGAGAATCTTATGGAAACCATGAAGAAATTTGTTGACACCAATTCCTTGGTGACAAGATGGTGTTGGAAAGCTTCTGTAGGAGAGTTAGAAGTAGAAGCCTTTCTAGAAGAGTTCATAACACTTAAAGAAGGCATGGCCAATATGAAGGATATATATGTGAACTTACTATCTAGAAAATATCATCTCCTCATGGTGGCTGAAATGTACCATTGTGCATTCAAGAAGGATGGAGCAACCGTATCCGGTTGGAATCTTAATAGTCGAATCCAAATTTCATGTTGAATGATAAATATGAATAATATATTTGATGATGATAATGATTACAAATGAAACTCACCTTTATAGGCTTGAGCGTGTAAAATTAAAGGTTACACCCTTTCATATAATAATTAACTAATTTAATTAATATTTTATTTTATATTTGTTACATTGCCACTCCCTTTAAGGAAGCTTTGTCCTCAAAGCTTGAGTATTTTCCTAATGTCTTCCTTCATTCCAATTCACTGTCGATATTAGAATCGGATGAAGTCTCTTGTGCAGAGACTTGCTTTGATACCACTTGGAGCAACCGTATCCTGTTGGACTCTTAATAGTCGAATCTGACTTTCATGTTGAATGATAAATATGAATAATATATTTGATGATGATAATGGTTACAAATGAAACTCTCCTTTATAGGCTTGAGCGTGTAAAATGAAAGGTTACACCCTTTCAAATACTAATTAACTAATTTAATTAATATTTTATTTTATATTTGTTACAAAGGAAGCAGAAGAGTCTGAAAAAATCCATAGCAAATGGGAGGCTACACATGATTCCATGAAGAGAACCCAAGAAGATATTCAAGATTCAAGGTTGTAGATTGATCAACTTCTAAAGGAGTTGAATGTACCACACCCTCCATATTGCATGGAAAATGATCATGTGCACATGGCAGGAGCAACTTTGGATGTGATGGACTCGAACCTCATGTAGAGGACAAACATGAGGAAGGTGCATATTTGCAGATGCTTGTGAAAATCTATGATGAAGAAAATATTGGCCAAACACTTATTGAGATTGAGAGGGAGGATGAAGAGCTCTTAGCTTATATGGGGAATATAGTTGAGGATAATCCAATAGAATCAACAAGAAAAGTTGATTATCTATTCATGGATTGGGTTGGTAAATATATAACTGAAATGGAGGATCAAGGATGCACTAGAATTGCTTGCATCGATAGAGGGTTGTTTGACATTCATACCTTGAAGGGGAAACCTCATGAGCTGCCCTTATGGGTGGAGGATTAGTCTCTAGAGGAGATGGATGATCACATTCCATATGGATAAGCAAATAAAAGTCCTTATTCATCCATTTATTGGGTGGATAGAGACATCATTGAAATGAAGACTTTGGGAGGTAAATAATTCTTTTATTTCAGCAATAAATTTTTTGTTATAACTAAAATTGTCTTTACATATGAACGAAAACAAAGATTTATTTTTCATCCATTAGATACATCTTGTACACATGCATATGAGGTGCATTTTTATGTGCATGTGTTTGAGGAATTGGAGAACAAACAAAATAAAGACCAAGCACTTGTACTGTTTGAGAGAAATTTGGAGCTACCTCTTGGTGGAAATTGTATAATATTGGAAGAGGCACAAGATGATACATATGATGGACCAATCAAGCGAGACAATGATCCATCCACATTCTTGGTAGATGAATGTTGTAGAAATTTCAATTTCGTTCTTAATTTTTCATCCTATGCACTTCCTATTACTGCCATGGTGCATGAGGATGGTAAATGGGTGAAGGGATTTTCCTTGTTAGTGCTACAACAGGAGCATGGGGATGGTAAATGGGTGAAGGGATTTTCCTTGTTAGTGCTACAAGAGGAGAAAGAGGATCCCACGTGTGTTCATGATGACTTGATGAATGCACCATTCCCTTCCTAGCAGAAACAAAGGCATCCACTTGCATTCTTTGATGCCTACTTCAATCAATTGCACCCATTGAGTGGACTCAGTGGCAGAGAGTTGATCCATTGGAGTTGGGAACTAGTTCCATGCTTGTTGGTCATAAGGTTTCTATAGATGAGGAAAAATCATGGATGGAGAAGCCTAGGCACACATTTCTTCCATTTGATGCCATTCATCCACATATGGATTGGGTAGAAGATTAGATGTCACACATGGATTCTTCTTATGGAAATATTTATGCTCATGGTCAGTGGAAGGTAGCTAAGCATGAAAGTTTCCAAGATAAGTTGTTGAGACATATATCTTGCATAAATGAAGATTCATTAGACACATAAAAAAAATTGTGAACGATGGCATGAGCATGTATGGTTGTTGTATCATACTCTCGGTATACATGGAGGGACATGGGATAACCACCTGTGTCTTCATAGTAGCAACGATGTGAGTTTCAGTGCTAGCTTGCACATGGATTCTCATATTTTAGAGAGACTAAATATGATTTGGCCCCACATTGAGGAGTTCCATAATTGGTGGGAGAGTCTCAAATATGTTAAGTTTGGCATGTGGAGTGATTGATTTCCAGTGTGGTTTTATGATTTTCACATCCTCATTTTCATTCTCTATGATGATGAATTTTCGTTTTTGTTACTGATGTTTGGAAGGATGCAGATAAGACCATGGGACCCTAGAATTCTTGGAATGATAGCTTTCCAAAAGGGGCAGAAACATTTGGATCATTGCGGAGAAGTCAGTGGGATCCAAGCATTCTACTCAGTTATCTTAACTGGGTTGAAATTTTTGTTGAGGAACGGTTAGTCGTTGGGGGATGACTATAATCATAGTGGTAAGGAAAAACAAAACTTGGTGTCTCTTGGTATTAGCTTGTAATTGAGGATTCCAATTCTAGACATCCATCAACTTATTTCAAAAATTGAATTCACTTGTTGGATTCATATAAGATTGGAGTTGGTTTGTTTTGTTGAGGAAGGGTTAGTCGTTCGGGGATGATTATAATCAAAGTGGTACGAAATAAAAAAAACATGGTGTCCCTTGGTATTAGCTTGTAATTGAGGATTCCAATTCTAGAAATCCATCAACCTATTTCAAAAATTGAATACACTTGTTGGATTCATATAAGATTGGAGTTGGTTCTTGCTTGAGGACAAACGATTTTGGGAGGGGAGGACTCTAATGTCCCCAAATTTTCTTAATAACACCATGGACAACCCCATGGTTCCTAGTGGAGAAATAATTTAATCAATGAGGGGTCATTCTAAATTATTAATTAACCATAGTATTTAATTTTATTAAACTTTGGATTAAAAGTGTATGTTAAAATTATAATATTTGCAATAACATGTAATTTTGTAATAAGTGGATGTTCTAGGTGACAAGGAGGGCGCATGAGGCCAAGTGGGCCATGAGTTGTCCACCAAAAAAGGAAACCTAGATCAAATCAAGAAAATGCTAAATATAACTCAAGCCAAAAAGATAGAAACTGCAGGAAAAGCAATCTGTCATAAAATAGATAGCAACTGTCAAAAGCAGAGAAAAACAAGGAAGTTTAAAAAGCATGAAAGTGAAGAAAAAACAGTCATTCATAAAGAAAGCAACTTTTGGTCAAAGAGGGCACAGTTTCCAATTTAGTTAAAGGATGCAAAGCAAGGAAACATTACCTAAAGCTCAGACTTGTTAATCTCCTTAATGAAGGTGCGCTCATGGGTTAGGGTTAGGGTTTGCAAGTGGATAACTTGCTCAATAGGTTGGATAACTTGCTCAACAAGTCACTCGGTATATAAAAGAATGCTTTCAAATCCTTTGACCAAATTTTGATTATTATTATTTTGATGTTGAGTGAAGCATAACTCCTTATCTAAGTGATGTGCCTTAGCTACCTTCAGTGATGCGCCCCAAGATTTCCCAGCCTCTTCTCTCTTCCATTCTATTCCTCGGTGCAGCCACAGAGAGACCAAGAGCAACCATTTAAGACCAATATCAAGCTCATATATCATCCATTTATCCTTGGAAATTGATCTCCAGTGAAAGACACCTCACTTATGCTCTCAGGGATGTAAGATTGGTGTCGGTGTTGGTTTCAAGCCTCTAATCTTCAATATCGGGAACCTTTGAGGGAGATAAACTCCTCCAAACTTTTTCTAATATTCTCCTCGCCTTATTAAAATTCTAATCTCTGATAAAAAACAATATTTATGCTCTATGAGGTTGTAATTCCAAATTTTTAGTGAGAGAGGCATTCCAATGTTCATTTAATGATCCTTCTATAAGTTTTTATGCACTAACAATGATGTTATGGCTATAATAATGATATATGAGTCTGCTTCTATTTGATAGGGTCTAATAAACCTTTGATAATAATTATCTGTAGTTATTATAAGTTACAAAAGTAAATTTCTCTTTGTTTGCTTGCCTATGCTCTTTAGCTAGTCAAATTTGAATAATTTTACTGTTTGCGATGCCCTGAATGTTTTGTATGCCCAAATTTCATTCTGTAAGTTGTTGTAGGTCATGAAATCACAAAAATACCCAACATAACTCATAGAACCATAATTATTTTAGGTTGTATAGTGTTTGGGAGACCTCCTTTGTGCAGGAAATATCTAACCCAATTTTCCTAGTTTTTCCCAAACATCTCCAAACTATTCCAGAATTGTTTATACCTACATAAATTGATGTTAGCTTCATAAAAAGAGACTTGGAACCTTCCAAATCCTTCCTTATCCTTTGGTTTCTTGGAATTGACTATGAATATCTCGATTTGCATTGGTTGGGACACCCAAAATCCTAGTAGTATACTTCATCCTGGCTGATGCTCGAAACCTAAAAGGACCCAAGATCAAAGTGCTTAGGGATCTTAAATTTAAGTCTCATAACTTGTATTTTGGTTTCACCTGAACATCCAAATTTATCCCCTCTTTTTACTTGAGAAATATTCCCACCTATAAATTAGTTTTCTGAACTTTCTATCATATAGCATTAAGAGTTAATATTTCATATATGATTTAGATCATGGATATTACATTGTGATAATATATCAAAGTGAGCTAAGAGTAGTGGCTGGAATGAGCAGGTGCCTACATAGACTGGGTTGGGAGGGAACGTCTCCAAATGAACCCGATCTGAATGTTGTTGTGATAATCTATCAAAGTGAGCTAAGAGTAGTGTCTAAAATGAGCAGGCACCTAAATATAATGGGGTGGGAGGGCACGTATTCAAATGAACCCGATCTGAATGTTGTCGTGAATACCTATTGTACTAAGCAGGTGCCTATGTAGACCATGGTGGGAGGGTACATCTCCAAAAATAAACCAATCCGAATGCTACTGTGAGGTGCTTAGCTGAAGCAGGTTCCTAAGTAGAATGGGGTTGGAGGGAATGTCTCCAAAAAGAACCCAATCCAAACGTTGCTTAAATGGAAGTATGAGAAATGAGATGTGTGTGTGGTTGCAATCTTTGGTAACAATGATGTGTGAGGTGTTGGAGCCACAAGATGAATGGAGAGGCCAGTGAACTAAGAGATCCCCTTAGAACTTGTGGTGAACTGCTTGAAGACATTGGGTGTTGCTGATGTTAGAGGCCCAAGTGCAGAACTAAAATTAATAATAAAAACAACTACTGCAAAAGTGGGAGATTTGAAACAAAATGCTCTGCTAAAATACCTATGTGTTTTGTTGGAAGAACTAAAGAGTGAACCCAAAAAGAAACAGACTTATTTTGTTGCAAATGAAGAGATTTATTTTGCGTAGTGAACTAGGAGACTTCCCTGAAATTGTTGTTCGACTGGTGCGGCGTGGAGTGGTATGAATGTTGCAGCGAATGAACATAGAGATAAGAGGGAATACTGGCTTGGAAGGATGGTGTGATTTACTATATTTGAAGCGGACTAGGAATATAGAGTTCAAGAGATATTTACATGATGTGGGGGGGTCCCATGTGAACATGGAAATGGATAGGCTCAAAGCCATAATGAAAATGGAGCGAAGGGTTGGGGTTTTGCGAATATTGGTGACTATAACATGGAGTTGAGGAGTAGAGCAACGAAAAGCTGGGGAAAGTGTTGAAGGCTGTTAGACATGTTGAAGCGACGACTATTGTGGAAATAGAGCTAATGTGACTAAGAAAATTGAAAAATGTCACTAGATAACTAAACTTTAATTGAAAGAGCAACGTCCTTGGCTTTGCGGTTTGAAGAAACATTAAGAGTTGAGTAGAGGGGTGTCTAGAGTGAGAGTTGTTGTGTTGAATAGAAGGAAAATAAAAATAGTTGGAATCTAGGGTTTATGCATAAGAGGTGTTTTAGTTGGGGTGAGGTGGAGAGAATGCATTAATAGTAGTGGTTGCACAAGTTGAAAGGAGGGCGGACTGCTAGGATTTTGGTTGACAGCAGATATGGAGTGAAGGAATTGGGTAGTGGAAATTGGTGTGGATAGGAGTTGGTCGGCTAAAGGATTTCACGATAAGGAGATGAAGAGGTTGGAGAAAGACAAATGTTACCAATTGGTAGAGTGCTAGGGTATGGGAAGAGAGTAGAAGAGTTTGGATGGAATATGGAGGCTCTAGTAACAATTTTGGTCTGCAACCTGAGAGAGAGTAGCTCGATTGGGCTTGTGTGTGGCATTGCCTAAGAGGTGGAGAGGACACAAGATGTAGATCAGAGGTAAGACAAATGGTATATAATTGAGGGAAAATGGAAGGTATATATGCATATCAAATCAGCAGGTCAAAAAGCAAGGGATACGAAAAAGAAATAAATATGTTGAAGGTTGGAAGCATGAGGACAAAATCTAGGACAACAAACCCTAAAAAATGTTGAAGGTTGGAAGTTTTTGAAGGAGAATGGAGAGATCAAGAGAGGAATGCGGGTTGGGTAGGTGTGATAAAGGGATAAAATTCGTGGCTAAGGGGGTAAGGAAAAGGATTAGGGAAGTGACAAAAGGTTTGTTGGTTAGGGTTGAAAAAAACGAGTGATTTTGAAGGAGAGAAGAAACAATTGTTAGGGTTTTAAGATGATGAAGTGGAGGGGTAAAATACAGTGGTGGAGTGGAGGCTAGAGCTAGAGCGCTAAGAGAATTTTGTGTGGAAATGAGAAAGGGAACAGAGGGATCAAAGTGGTTGAGGATATTTGTGGAGAAAGGAAAGCTACTAGGGTTTTGGGTTCCATGAATCAGAGAGGCAAAGATATTGATCTGTAGCAGGGAGAACTATAGAGATTGTGATATGGAATGCATTAAGAGAGGGTTGGAGGAAAATATGGCTAGGGTGTTTTGTAAAAAATCCGGTTGGAACTAGATCTATGAAATAGAAAAGCAGGTAGATGAGATGTTGTTGAAACTATTTAAATTGCTTGAAATGAAAAATCTATGAAAACTGGATCTGGAACAAGTAAACAATGAATCTGGGTTGCAACCGATTGTTGTTCAGAATGCAGAATCTGATGAGAAGTGTGTGTTGAAAGCCACCACTAGCTTGTTGGAGGAAGAAATGGCCTGCACTAGATAAGATGTAGAAATAGGCTATGACTTGCCGATTGGGTGGCTTTCTTAGACAAATGGAGTGCCATGTTTTCATTCAGACTAAATGGGCATGGACCCTAGAGTTGATATTTCTTGTTTTAATTCAACATAGAATGGAGATGCTTCTTTGAAGAACACAAGAGAGACATCCAAATTGAGAGTGTTGGGTGGACCCTTGGGAGATCCTACGACATAGTTTCCCCTTTGTTGATTCTTTTCTTCTACTACTTTGAGGACCATCCTCTATAAGATACAAATAATGAGAGATCTAAGGTTGATAGGCGGCGAATACCTACAGAGAATAAAGGGCACAGAGTTATGGCCAAGGCTAGAAGAATATGTGACTGCTAGGTTTAAAAAACAAAAACAAAAAATTTGAAATGAATAATAATAAATACATAAAAGAAAAGAGGTAAGGATTGTCGAGGAAGTTGGAAAAAGAATTGGCGACAGAATGAAAAGTGGGGGGCGACAAAATGAAAAGCAATTATGTTTTTTTTTGTTGGCTTAGTTTGGAATAAGATGTAGATGGGGTTATGGAAATGTGGACTGTGCAAGTGCAGATTAGATGACTTTGTGAAGAGCCTCAAATATCTAGATCTTTGCCAATGGCGTGTGATGAGTGACCAAGAGTGTAGAGAAATGGAAGCATAGGAAATATGAAGGGAACAGGACTAGTGCCGACATGGAGGAGGATTAGCATGGAGAAAAGAAGGGGATGCAGTCAGTTACTTGTGTGAAAATGGGTGAACGCGGGAACAGAGTGTGAAAGAGGACGTTAAAATAAATATTTGGGGAAGCGTGGGGAATGGGAAATAAGGGGAGCATGAGCTAGATATAGGGTACCAACAAAAGTAGAGGGATATGGATAGGCAACTGTAGCCACAATTTTACACTAAAAAATGACTAGGGTTAGATGCTAAAAGAGATGGATGAGAGTCGAGGTAGCTAGAGAGTAAGGTACTGGGAAAAAAAAGAAAAAAGTTAGATCAAGTAGGAGCTAACTTGCTCTGATACCAATTGATCCGTATAGAGGATCAGAGGTGAGGCTTAAAGAGCCTCGTCTCTTAACAAACACTCAAAATACTAAATTCAAAAGTAATAAGACGAATAATACCAAAATAGCCTAAAAGACTAAATTGTATTAAGATGAGTAATAGGAACCTTTATATAGGAGTACATCCAAGAGTGCTCAATAATGATCCTTCATTATTTAATAATAGATATACTTAATTCTAACTAACTAATGTGAACAGGAATCCCCATATCCCCATATACTAAGAGGGCAACTAATCCCTTAGTCATCCCACTTCTATGTTGTGTTAACCATGCAGTAAGGAATTCGTCATTATGTGAGAAACATGGCAATGGGTATGAGTAAGACATTAAATATTAATAGTGGTGTTAATGGAGAGGATTTTTTCGTTCATATTAATATGGGTCAGGGGTTCACTATATCCACCCATGTCTAACATTTTTTTACCCTTATTTCAGTTTTTGTGGCTATGTTTCTATTTGAATATAGGCATTGCAAGCCTTGTTACCATGATGGATTTGACCAAGTAAGCATAAACTATTCTTTAGGCTTTCAATTCACTATGTTGCAATTTTTTTTCTTTGCATAGGATTGCAAATGTGTTGGGTTTTGTGGCTCATTTGTGTTTTTTCTCCATTTGATACATGTTCCCATGCCCTTGGATTTTAACAATGGGGATATGGTAGCTAGGAAGGTAGAGACTCAAAATGCAAACCAATTAGGCCTCTTTTCAATGCCGTCAATTTCACCTTCTGCTACGTATTGCTCGTCTCCTATTTACCTTAAGTGCTTGCAACCAAGGTTTCCAATTTCACCTTCTTCTACATATTTCTCCTCTCCTATTAAACTCAAGTGCTTGCAACTAAGGTTTGTTCAATGGGTATGTATTTCAATTAATATGTATTGCTCCTCTCCTATTTACCTTAAGTGCTTGCAACCAAGGTTGCCAATTTCACCTTTTGCTACGTATTTCTCCTCTCCTATTAACCTCAAGTGCTTGCAACCAAGGTTGGTTCAACGGGTAGGTATTTCAATTAGTTTTTTCACACCATTCCTTTGCTTCAAAAGAACTTGAAGTTTATTTGTTATTTTTCCCATCTTCACCGCCCTATTGGAATGGCCTTCAATCCTCTTACCTTGGACTTCTATCAAATTTCTCACCTATTGGAATGGCCTTCAATCCTCTTACCTTGGACTTCTATCAAATTTATCTGTCATCCCATATTGTTTTGATTTAAAGCTTAATAGTGATTTTGAATTTATTATTGTCTTTGTTGAATTTAATAGTTTGTGAGTTTGAAAGAAATTTTAATTTTGTATCAAGTTTTCAATCTAATTTTTAATTTATAGGGAATTTAGAGTTTGAATTGGTTATAAGTTTGTTGTAATGTTGCAAATGGGTTTACTTTAACTAATTTGGGAATTTGAAGGTGTATCTCAAGCAATAGTTTTGACTAAATACAAAATAATTGCTATTGGTTTTTTCATAATGTATCAAAAAAGTCGAGTTAAAGTCATGTTGAAGAATAATGGGCTTTATTCAAAAAAGTTATTTTGGTNATATATCACTCATTTTAAAGAGAAAAATATTCAATGTTGGTCCATTATACTCTGGAGATTGTCATGACTGCTTGTAATAGAAAAAGTTTTCATTTTTATTTCTATGGGCATGTCTTATGCATAAAATGGTTATTTATTCCAACTTGCAATTTGTGTGTGGTTATCAACCAGAAAGTGAAAATATCTTCAATCAAAATATCAATATAACATGACCGTAATCCTTCCCTTGGGCATTATTGGTGAATTCTTTCACAAAGATCCCAATTTACCATGAATCTAAAAATCCATTCAAGTACTTATGTGAGCTTAGGTCAATTTACCATGAATCTAAATATTCATTCAAATACTTATGTCAGCTTATGTGAGCTTAGGTTAGGTGATAGAATATGGAAATAGTTCATTGCTCCATGGAAAATGCATTGTGTCTAGTCAACATCTCACTAGATGTCAAGTTTTTATAGCTAATTATGTGAGATTAGGTTAGGTCTTCGAATATGGAAATAGTTCATCGCTCCGTGGAAAATACACTATCCAGTATAGATATCATGTTCTTACAACTAATTTCCATGATTATTTATTTCAATCTATAGCTTTCTAGTGGGTGCATAAGGTTTGCCCTCGTTGAGAAAGTGTGTTCTATAGCTTTCTAGTGGGTGGGTAAGGTATGCCCTCATTGAGAAAGTGGGTGGCTAAGGTTTTCCCTGTAATACCCCTGGTTTTGACCCCCAATGGGGAGGGGAATGTGTGCCTTGTTTTTGACCCCATGGTATTGAATTGTACATGATGTATATATTGGTGAGATCATGGCATGGGGCTCAAGGCCAAGGCCCTGTCATTTGATCTAGTGTTTTGTATAGGTGATCAAGGGTGATACCTATGGTGATAGTGTTAATTCAAGCACAGTATATATATTTTGATATATCATGTAACATGCAATTAATAAAATACCACAGCTAGCTATGGGGTTGCAACGTGAAAGAGATGGGGGCATGATTCCACAAGGGATAGGGAGGGGAGTTATTCAAACTCCTGAGACAATAAGGTGTGACCAGATTTCAATGGGGAAACCCATGAATCCTCAGCTACCCTTTTTGTCCTCTATCCTCAATCATCAGTTTCTTCCAAAAGTTGGTGAGGCAGTTAATGCCTTGGGTGATAGTGTTAATTCAAGCACAGTATATATATTTTGATATATCATGTAACATGCAATTAATAAAATACCATAGATAGCTATGGGGTTGCAACGTGAAAGAGATGGGGGCATGATTCCACAAGGGATAGGGAGGGGAGTTATTCAAACTCCTGAGACAATAAGGTGTGACCAGATTTCAATGGGGAAACCCATGAATCCTCAGCTACCCTTTTTGTCCTCTATCCTCAATCATCAGTTTCTTCCAAAAGTTGGTGAGGCAGTTAATGCCTTGGGAAAAGTAAGGCATGGTAGTATGACGGCTTGACTGAGCAAGCATGCAAGTCTGTGGGTCTGCATCCTAGGAGGCCTCATTCTTGCTTCTGCAACAAGTAAAACCACATGGGAATGTGTTCCCATTCCCTCATCCCTGAGTCGCACTAAACATTGGATTCATTCGCGTTGTTGGTAGAGCCGACCGGGGGGGAGTTGTGTTTTATGTTCATGGTTGTTCATTATTCTACCATTCTGTCATCCCAGACCATTTGATCATTCTGATCAGTTTGTTCATGCATGTGTGTTGGTTCACTACCTTGAGTAGCAGAAGAGGAGTTCCGTTGTGTTTTGCTGAGTGATTGGGTAGTGGATTTCTCTCGATTTTATGAGAGTGTGACCCTCTGTGGTTTCCCGATTTCCATGGAGACGCATAGTGTGGTGGTTCGACCATCCTAAGTTGTGGACGTGTGATTCCACAGTGTTTGTCTATGGGACATTGTGGTATGAGACCCTGTTTTCTCTGTGTTACAAAGTGAAGTTTTTTTGGCTTGTTACTTTAGCAGTCTGAGAAACGCAACTATAGGTTGGTTTGACTATGGTTTGATGTGAATGTTGGCTTGGCTGAGTAAGCCCAAGGAACCCCACTTTTATTTGGCTTGCTGCCTTAATAGCCTGTGAAACACAATTTTTTATTGGCTTGGCTAGACAGCCTGTGAAACCCAGTGATGTGTTGGCTTGACTGTGTATGATATGACCTGATTCTATGAGTGTTGGTGTGGCCGAGTAAGCCCTGATAAACCCAGTGGTATTTGGCTTGTTGTATTTGTAGCCTGTAAAACCCAATAGTATATTGGCTTGGCTGGTTCTGAATGTGAAGGTTGGCTAGGCTGAGCAAGTCCTGATAATCCCAACTATATGTAGTTTGTTTCCCTGGATAGTCTAAGAAACCCAACTGTAGGTTGGTTTGACTGAGTTTTGATGTGAATGTTGGCTTGGTTGAGTAATTCCAAGGAATCCTTATGTTATTGGCTTGATGTCTTAACAGCCTGTGAAATCCAATTGTATATTGGTTTGGCTTGATAGTATGATAAACCCAACTGAAGGTTGGCTTTACTATGTGTGTGCTTTGTTCTGGTTGTGTGTAAGCATGTTTCTTCCCTAATTCATTGTGGAAAGAATGCTTAGCTAGGGGGTGGCAGTGTGTTGAGAGATTAATGAACACACTGGCCTATGCTTGGGTGGAACGTTGCAGCGACATAGCTAGTTGCAGGATAGCTTAATCATCAAGATAAGTATTCTTTGTCCTTCCTGGTTATGCAATGTATTTTCTTATGAATGAACATGCTGAATATGAAGAATTGATTAGGATAAATGTTTGTTTATGCCATGTATTTGTCTATGAGTTTCTATGTTCATGTTGAATGGTTGTTGATGATCAAATAGAGGTTTACTTGTGTATGAATGTCCCTGTATTTTTGTGTTTATGCCTTGTATGTTTTATGCATTTTACTTCTGTACATGCCTTGTGTTTTTGCAATGCATCTGCCTAACTTAAATGGAGGCTAGAAGCATGTTACAGGGCCAAAAATGCAGCTAAGGTAAGAATCGTTGAATTTCTACCCCTTGGAATTCGTCTGCAGAAGGCGGAAGGCGGAAACCGGAAGAGGAAAAGTTGAACATGGAAGAATTGTTATGTTTCCGCACCCTGGGATCTGCCTCCGGAAGGTGGAAGATGAGAGGTGGAAATGACAATTGAAAACAAAGAAGAAAGTGGGTTTTCCGATTTCAGAAGTTCGAGATCGTATTAGAGGAAATTTGGGGTCTAACATGGGCCTTATAAGAAAACAAGCAAACAATAAATTCTTGTGAGTTGGAATTCAAGAACCAATAGAATTTCAATAAAATGAGTCAACCATAATGGTTGAATTGACATATTTGTCATGAAAAAAAACTAATTTTTGTTCGTATTTTCAACATATCTCCCTCCGTTTTCACTCAAATTTCGAGCAGAAGGACTCGTTGGATGCGAAATTAAATTATGCATCCAACGATTCCTCCCGCTCAAAATTTGTGTGAAAACGCAGGGTGATATTTTGAAAATGCGAACAAAAAAAGTAGTTTTCTTCTTTTTTCGTCCAAAATTAATAAATATTATTTTATTATTTAAACTATTCTTTTATTATTTTCCTTAGCAGGCCCATTTTAGACCTTAAATTTCCTCTAATGGAAAGCGGAAAGTGAAAGTGCAGAAGGTGGAAGAGTCGTTAAGTGTTTTGTCGCACTTGAGTTTCTGATTTCCAAGTTCCAAAGTGCGGAAGGTAGAAAGTGGAAGTGCGGAAGATGAAAGGTAGAAGAGTCGTTAAGTGTTCCGTCGCACATTGACTTTCTGATTTCCTTGTTCTGAAGTGTGGAAGGCAGAAAGCAAAAGTGTGGAAGGCAGAAGGGTCGTTAAATGTTCAGTTGCACATTGAGTTTCCAACTCACCAGTTCCGAGGTGTGGAAGGCGGAAGGGACATTAAATGTTCCATTGCATGTTGATTTTTTGATTTCTGAGTTTTGAGGTGCGGAAAGCGGAAGTGCAGAAGGCGGAAAGTGGAAGAGTGTTTAAATGTTTCTATTGCACATTATGCTCCTGATTTTCGATCTCTGAGGGTGAAAGGCGGAGAGAAGAAGTGCGGGAGGAGAAAGGGAGCTTAAGTATTCCCGTCGAGCCTTATGTTCTGATTTCCGACTTCTGAGGTCGTAAGGGTGGAAGCGAAAATGTAGAACGCAGACTGCGGAAAGACAGGTCCAGTGCGGGAATGATCATTCTGGTCACTGAAGGGATATGTCAAGGGAGGAACGACTATTACAGTGGTTTCTAAGCCTGAGAACAAAGATTGAAGTGTGTGCTAATGTCCATGCCCTATGTTTCGAAGGAGAACAAGGGTTCTTGAAGTAAAATTTTTAATTTATCCGCATCATTGGGTATGGGGACGTTACATTATGGTATAAGAGAAAAGGTCGCAGCATTAGGGCCTAAATGGGACAAGTTGAACAGTTAAAATGAGAAGAGAACACTGGGGTTGTGGTTTAACAGAGCTGTTGGTTGCAGCGTTGGGCCTAAATGGGAAAGGTGATAGTAAGTAAATGGTTTTTACTTCTGAAACTGTTATGCATCTAACAATGGTGTTTAATAACACATTTTTGCAGAGTCACAGTGCAAATTGAAAAGTTGGTCTTGGTCTGACCAAGAAGATCAGCGCCAAGAAGATTGACAACATGGATGATGCACATAATCCATGTGGACACATGGAAGATGCTATGGGGGAAAATCCAAGAGATACACAAGAGAACAGAGAGCCACTCCAATGCTAGAGATGTGGAGGACCCCATCTGCGCAGGAGTTGTCCACATGGGGAAGGGTATGTAAGGACAACTTACAACATCCAAGAACCTAAAATAGAATTTGATGAGAAGAGAAACCAAGAGACTTACCCAGATGTTGCATCTACCATAAAGAGCCTGAGGGTGGAGCTGCAAAGTTGCAGAGAGGTAAATAAAAGGATGATCAAGGCTCTGGAAGAGAAAAATCAGTTGACTAAAGCCATGCTACAGATTTTGACAGACCTCCAAAGGCAGATACACTCTGGGATTCAGGTAACAAATATGGAAGGGGGTAGGAGAAATTCCCGCAAGAAGAATGTGAATCTTGGCCAAAGGAAGGAAGGTTTCAAACCTTCTAACTCCCGAAATCAGCAGAAGTAGCTATCACAAAGTTGTGACTGAGCCAACCATAATGATGGGAGACAAGCCAATGAAATCACTCAAATGTTGGGTATGTGGAGGACCCCATCTGCACAGTGATTGTCCAATTGAGAATGGGAATGAAGGTCAATTCCACAACACCCAAGGAGCTGAAACTGTGGGTCATGAAGTAGGGACCATTCCTAAAATTTGTGTAGTATTAGAATACCACCAGGCATATCATCAATCAACCATGGCAGAAGTTGATGGTGAGATAGCTGAGCATACTATTTTTGTTTTGATTGACCCTAGATCCACTCACAACTATATCACCCCTAGACTTGTTGAGATGTGCACTTTGAAGAAGTCGAAGAATAGAAGATCATGGTTAGTCCAACTAGCCACTAGAACCAAGAAGAAGGTCAGTGAGGTAGTAAAGAAATGTCCATTGGTCATGTATGGGTTAGTCACTTGTGCATATCTGAATTTTCTGCCACTTGGTCCCTATGATATACTCATTGGAATGGTTTGGTTGGAAGCACATAGAGCAAAGTTTGATTGTTACAATAAGAATTTTGAAGGCTTAGATGAAGAAGGAAAACTAAAGGTGGTGAAAGGAATTTCAAAAGTGATCTCTGAAAGACAGGCTTCAGCAATGCAGCTGAAGAAGTTCCGTGGGAAAGGTTGCAGACTGTATGTAGCTCATGTTTTGGAGGCAATAGAGAATGATACTCTTAGGTTGGAGGGTTTTCATGTGTTGCAGGAATTTAGGAATGTTTTTCCTGATGAAATTCCAAGGCTTCCTCCAAAGAGGGACATTAATTTTACCTTTAAACTTGTGTCTGGAGAAGCACCAATGTCCCAGACACCCTACAGGATGAGCATACCAAAAATGCTAGAGCTGAAGATGCAGCTGCAAGAGTTGTTGAAGAAGAAGTACATCCGAATAGGTGCGTCTCCTAGGAGAGAACCATTCCTATTTGTGAAAAAGAAATATGGTACACTTTGGTTGTGTATTGATCACATACATTTGAGCAAAGTCACTGAGAAGAAAAAATATCATTTTCCTAGAATTGATGACCCTTTTGATCAAATGAAAGGAGCAAAAGTATTTTCCAAGATTGACTTAAGATCTAGTTACCAGCAGGTAAGAATCAATGATGAAGATGTTCATAAGACAACCTTCAGAGCAAGGTATGGACCTTATGAGTTTGTAGTGGTAACATTTGGTTTCACAAGTGCACCAACTACGTTTATGTGCCTCAGGAATAATGTTTTCAGTAGGTACTTTGACAAGTTTGTTCTTGTTTTCCTTGATGATATTCTTACTTATTCAAAGAATGAGGAAGAACATGTGGAACAGTTGAGGTTGGTTTTGAAATTGCTCAGGGAGCATAAGATGTATGCAAAGTTGAGAAAATGTGACTTCTATGAAGATAGAATTCATTATTGGATCACATTATCTCAGATAAAGGAATATTTGTAGACCTTGAGAAGAATGAGGCCATTATGAATTGGCCACTCTAAGAAAGATGACAGATGTAAGATCTTTTGTGGGACTTGCAGGGTATTGCAGAAAGTTCATTGAAGGATATTCTGTAGGTAGAATGACTTGAACAGAGCAGTATGGTTGTACCCAATGAAACCAATGCAGATATCTTCCATGCACTATGAGAATGATCTCATGACTGAAATCTAACCTCTGAACATAATAGATTTTAATTTCAGATTGCAAATTTTTGTTGTTGATTGCTATTGATTGTTTGGTTGATCTAAAATGGTGTCAAGATGACATGTTGTATGTGGATGTCCAGGTTTTGCGTAGGCATGTGTAAGTAGGGGATAAGTGCTCCCAGTTGCAAAATCCAAACAATACAAGGATGGCCTCATGGTTGCAAAGATCTGATTTTTTGTAGGAAGCAGAATTGTGAATTCAGATTTTTATTTGACTATCAATGTTATTGATTGTTTGATATTTGGAAAATCATGTATGCATGAAATATTTTGAAAATATGTGATTGAAAATTTTATGATAACATCTCATGTGAATTGCATGCTGGTATGTGACGCATGTGAGATGATGAAAGTACGTCCTTGGAGTACATAGCTTCTCGGAAGGATGTGTTTGGGATACATAGCTCCTTGGAAGGATGTAGTTTGGGTACATAGTTCTCGAAAGGATGTACTTGGGGTACATAGCTTCTTGGAAGGATATGTTTTGGATGTATGACTCCTCGGAAGGATGTGCTTGGGTACATAGCTTCCCCCCTCGGCCAGCTAGGCACCAGTATGCATCACTGGAGACGCCCAGGGTGTAAGACATCTGGTTAGACTTCTTTTCGCAAACATTCACGTTGTAAGGGGACTATCACGAGAGTGGGGGCTTAATGAAGAGAATAACCCCTAGGTATTATGGTGTCTGGAAATGAAGCACCTAAGCTTGGTGAGCACTGGAGGAGGTGCTAGGCCCTTGAGCAGAGCTGCCATTGAGCACCCAGAGAGATGTTAGGCTCTGAAGCGGGGCTACCAAATCTTGGTTGAGAGATGCTACACAGATAAGTATTTGATTACTTGGAAAATCCTTGTTGATTTTCTGTAATTACACCTATGCATATGATGCAACCATGGTTTTGAAAATCTTGTTATAGACTGGTTCCTATAGGAATGAATCTAACCTGCAAATTGATTGATTGTGGTGTCTGGAAAGGAACCACCTGATCTTGGTGAGAAGCTAGAGGAGGTGTTAGGCTCTAGAGAAGAGATGCCATATCTCGGTTGAGAGATATTTTCACATGTGATCTGAGGCTTGTGGAAACTTGGCAACATTTTAATGCACACCCTAGAAGAGCACATGAAGGGTGGGTATGCTTGAGGGACTGTGTAGCAGAGAAGAGGTACCATCCTTGTGTGGGGTGGGGTAGGTCTTGTGGGTTTCATAGTTGTGTAAAGACAAGCCGGATACTTGTGGAGCCAAAAGAAGATACTTATGCAGATAAGTATTTGGTTTACTTGGAAATTTCTTGTTGATTTTATGTCAATATACATGTGCACGTGATTCATCTATGATTTTGAAAAACCTTGTGAATACTGACATGAGGATTGACTCATTGCTTGGGGATTGAGCATAGTTATTGTTGGTTGCCAAAAACATTGGGAATGTTCCAAGATGATGAGAAGGAGTATCCGAGACCCAGAAAGAGTTACAAATCGTGCCATTGGATAGGTAAAGGTGCAGAGGAAGCACCATGGTCCCGAGGAGGCTACCTAGAGCTAGAGGATGCCATGTGAATGGCACATCCATTTTGTTCAATTTTGTAGAACATTGAGGGCAGTTCCAGTGTAGCATTTTTGTTTAATTTTTTAAAAGCACTGAGGACAGTACTGTTGTAAGGGGAAGACGAATGTAATACCCCTGGTTTTGACCCCCAAGGGGGAGGGGAATGTGTGCCCTGGTTTTGACCCATGGTATTTAATTGTACATGATGTATATATTGGTGAGATCATGGCATGGAGCTCAAGGCCTAGGCCCTATCATTTGATCTGGTGTTTTGTATAGGTGATCAAGGTTGATACCTATGGTGATAGTGCTAAGTCAAGCACAAAATATATATTTTGATATATCATGTCATATGCAATTAATAAAATTACAAAGCTAGCTATGGGACTGCAACGTGAAAGAGATGGTGGCATGATTCCACAAGGGATATGGAGGGGATTTAGTCAAACTCTTGAGCCAAAAAAGTGTGATGTAATACCCTGGTTTTGACCCCGTTTGCATTAAAAGGTACATGATGTATATATTGTAATTAATCGTGGTGTGGAGCTAAAGGAAAAAGCTCCACCATCGATTTGGTTGTGTTATGTTTTGGCGATTGGGATCGTTGCCGATGGTATATCGTGCTATCTGGCACATTATAGTTTTGGCATCATGTAAATATGCACTTTAATTAAAATGAACCTACAACTAGCTATGGCGGTGCAATGATAATGAAAAGGGAATGATTTCCTAAGGTTAAAGGGGGGAATTGTCTAACTGTAGGAGCCATTGGGAAAGTGCCATGTGTCAACCACCTTATTGTCTCTCTCAGCCACCAAGTCCTTTGGGCATGTGTTAGTTGAGGGCAGTTACTGCTTGAGGAAATGTGGGCATGGCGTGCATCAGTATGGCAGGCTACTATTAGCTCTGATGGTATGCATACCCAACGGAAAAGCCATCATTTCCCTCACGCAGGAAATCGACCTGGTCTTCACCTTCACGATTGTGGTCTGGGGAATTCCATTCTCACGTGGGAGTGGTTCTATCTTTCCTCATGCATAGGCTGGGATTGCTTCCTCACGTAGTGGGTTGGGGAATCGTTTTCTGTCATCCATGATTCCTGTGAATGAGCCATTCACGTTCTGGGCTATGGGTGTATGTGTGTTTCCATACCGATTTTGAGGTGTTGGAGCAGGGCCTCGCAACTATAGGAAAAGATGCTATATCGGGACAATAAAGTCAAAGGAAATAGTACCTGAAGCGACCGAGAAGAGAGAGCTCAACCACTGCACTTAAGGCAGTGGCGAAGACAGGAGGGCTCAGCTACCCTCATAAAGGAAAAGGAGCAACGGGCCGAGGTATTGAAGACAAAGGATAGAAGGGGAGCGACCAAGGAAGCGGCGCCCATACCCACGATCAGTGCCAGGAAGCGTGGAAGACTGCAGAGAGCTGCAGTGTGACCAGTAAGCGACAGTCCAAAGTACAGATAGGACGACTGTCACAGTTAGGGTTTTTGGGTTACTGTTGGGATAGACCCACAGTTTTGTATCAGGGTGAGACCTTCGGGCCACCTATTTAAGAATGTATTTTGTATTGTAAAAGGTTAGACAGTAGAGAGAAAGATAGCTAGTTGTTTAGTCATCTGTATTGTAAGGTATTAAGAAAGAATCGAGCTCTGGTTCTGTTGTTAAGTCTGTATCATCTTACTGCAACCAGTAGCTGGCTCTTTGAGCATGAATGTAACAATCCACAGGGATTGAGAGAGAGAGAGAAAATATTGTAAAGAGAAAGCAATATAGAAAGAGAAGAGATCTAAGAGAAGGGCTCTCGACTGAGTGCGTGGAGTTTCCCAGAAGATCTCGAGATGCATAATAGGTTGCAGTGGAACTGTGTTTATCCTCTCAAGATATAATATAAAAACCAGTTCCTGTGGACGTAGCTTCCCCCCCTTGGAAGTGAACCACGTAAAATCCGTGTGTTGTGCGACTGTTTCATGTGATTGTGTTTACTTATTTGCTATCTGTTACCTGTTACATGAACTTTGATTGATAGTTAATGAATGTATGTATGCTATCCTTCATTTTACAGTAACGTAGAATGTTAAATGCGAGTTGGATGTGTTAAGTATTCTGCTTATGAGTTTATTAGTGCTTGATTCAGACCATAACAGTTACTGTGTTAAGTGATTCCTGTATATTTAGTTCAGCAAGTTGAGCGCAATAGATGTTAAGCATAATAGACTGAAGAAACGTAAGAGAAGTTATTTAACACCCTTGCGAAGGTTAACTGAGCTATTATAAGAGAAAGAAAGCCGTTGGACCTTGAGAGTAGGAGAGTCCTATTGAGTCTTACTATAGAAGCTATCGCAGCTCAGAAAGGTGATATCGCACTGTCGGAGGAGCCGCGGTGTGGGATATCGTAGGTAAAGAGTCAAGTAAAAGAGAAGGTTTGCGCATCGTCCTAGAAGCCGCGATGCGATAAGAGTCAGTTTCATAGCAGAGCCAGCTGGGAGAGAGATACAACGCTTATAAAGAGACTCAACTGGTTAAGTAGAGTAATGATAACATAGGATACGACAGAACCTGGTTGAGGACACCTGAGTCTTCAGCCAACCCATCCAACATCACTTCGGGTGAGACTTCAGGCCATTCCGCGGTCTGTCGCCAAAAGGTCCAGTGAGCTAGGGGTTTTGGTACATTACAGTAAACCTGGGTCTGCCCAAGAGAGACCAACAAATGGTTCCGTTGCCGGTTTTGAACAAATTGAAGAGCTAATGTTCTATTGGCATCCTACTAAAGAAGAACTTAACCACTGGGTTGAGTCTAAGGAGAGAGAATTTGTTGAAAAAGAAAACAAGTGTCCTAGACTAAGTACACAGGACTAGTTACAAAAACATATCTTCACAGACCTGCATGCAATATTTTTTGTGACCTATGCAAATGAGTTGTACGATTGGTTATCAAAGTTGACTGATAAGCACGTATTCAAAAAGAAAAGGAACATTGTTTGGACACCGGAGCTGATTCACACCGTGAAGAGCATTGATAATCCCATTTCATGGGTAGTGGACTTCTAGCTTGCGAGTTTACTAGAAGGTTTCATTACAGAGTTTGCAGTTGATCAAAGAAAGAGTTTCAGCGAAGCGGAGAGGTACTTCTTCAAAGGATATCGCGGTAAGTACTTGAACTCTTTAAATTTGTCCCTTAAGATGTTATTACATGAAAAATGAGTATTGGATATATTATCGGATGAATAAATTAAGTGAGTGTAATGTCACAAGAGTTTGAGAGTGATTTTGAAGAAATTGGATGTACACGTAGCGGTAAGAAATATAAAGTAGATTTCAGATCTTCCTTCTTTGAAGACAGTTCAGACAGTACTAGAGAACAGAGTCAAAATAATAGAGAAAGAACAGTAGAGGGTATCCCTTACCACCCTTATACCCCACAGAAAGCAACTGGGACTCAGAATAATCCCGTAGGAACTCCATCTAGTAGTTCACACACAGTACATACTACCTCTACACCACCTACAATTACACCGCCAAGTGGTGGTAATACAGCAAATCAGAATCCACCATGTAGAAACAGAATGGGGGATGATATGAAATTACCTACCTTTAAGGGTACAGGGGCAGAAGACCCAGAACAACATTGGTTCCTATGTGAAGCTGTATGGACCATTAAACAGATCCAGGATGATAATAATAAACTTGTCTAGTTGGCCACTACACTTAGAGAAAGAGCTTTAACATGGTATATGAAGTATACATCAGCATAGCCCAGAATGCTCGTACAGGTCAGGACCGCCATGATTAAGGAATTTAAGAAACCTAAGTCTGAGTCACAATGCATTACAGAACTCAAAGACATGAAACAGTTACCCACAGAGTCAGTATGGGATTTTGATCAGAAATTTAAAGCCCTTATAGACCAAGTTAGCTTTGAGTTTGCGCCGGAGTAGCACAAGGAATGGTTCATTGCAGCACTGCTCCCTCACATCAGACTTCCACTAATGTAGCAGAGACTCCATACGCAGGATGAAGCATTGGAGATGGAAATGAAACTAGAGGATTCACCTCTAGCTGAGACTAGTACAGGTATGACAAACTTACAAAATCAGTTAGCCAACCTCACTTTATAGCTACACAAGATTAAGAAAGGAAAATAGGTTGCACAAGAATTATGGTGTACAAAGTGTAAAGGACAGGGCCATACTAAAGATAACTGTCCAGTATTTGTTGAGTATCTAGCAAGTGGGGCTCCTAACCCCTTAGTACAGACCCAAGGGCCATGGTGTGAACTCTATAGAACAAGAGGACATGGACCACAGGAATGCCCTTTACTTCAGAAGTATGTATAAACTCCTAAGAACTTATACTGTAACTTCTATAACGGTAGGACATGATGAAATTAATTGCAGAGCTTATGATATCATGATAGAGAGAAAACACGACTTCTACAGAGTCCAGTCAGAAACACTAGGTCTAGCAACAGGACTACAGCATGAACCGGCTCATGATGGCCGTGGTGGAGGATTTAGAGGATGAGGCCGTGGTGGAGGCTTTGGCCGTGATGGAGGCTTTGGCCGTGGCCGTGGAATGATTATTTGTTACAACTATAGAGCCATAGGACATTACGCTAGGGATTGTCAGAACGCTACTACGACATGTAAATATTGCAAGTCCTATGAGCATATTATAGAAGAATGTCCTATTTTGATAGCCAAGATTAGGGACCCAAATCCAGTAGTAAACCAGAATATTCATCTTATTGCTGCTGAGCAGAAAGAACCAGAACTAAGAGTCAATATTGTGACTCGTAGCGGTGCTTCTACTAGTAGGACATCGCAGGATACCGAAAAGAATACAGGTTCGGAGTGGGTGCATAAAACCACTGATAAATCAACACCGCTCGACCTGCAGAAGAACAAAGAAATGTTTCAGCAAGCTAAAAATTTCTTTACTGAACCTACACCATCAGGATCGCAGGTATTGCCTTGTAGGGGCATACCGCAACAGCAACATTGTGGCGTTAGTCCTGTGCAGACATCGCAGGCTACCACATCGGGCAGGTGCGAAGAAGATGAGTTGACAGGAAGTGTCCAATCCTTCCTACGGAGCTGCTTGAAACTCGTCAGAAATGAGAAAGCTATCGGAGAGCTTCAGCGCATCATAGACCAGTATCAACAGCCTTCTTCCATGAACAATGTGCAGTGTGCTGTTCATAATATTATGGGCCATACAAGAACAGGAAGAGAAATGAGATTCACAGCGCAAATTGGAGAATTTGAAATGGATGAGGTAATCTTAGATTTAGGATCAGAGGTAAATGTTCTGACTAAGCAGACATGGGAACAGATGGGTAGCCCTAAGTTAGCTAAATCACCTATCCATCTACAACTAGCCAATCAGCAGAGGGTATCGCCATTGGGTTGATTACCGCAAGTACTAGTTGATATTGATGGAGTTCGCAGCTTTACAGACTTTGAATTCATAGAAATCATTGGCGATAGTAGACCGTATCCCGCTTTATTAGGTATTTATTAGGCAATTGATAACATGGCTATTATCGATTTAAAGAAAAGACAAATGACATTTGAGGACAATCAGATTCGATTCATCGCACCATTGGATCCTTTCCAGGGTCCCCGTTATATTGAACCTATCAGAGCAGAGGAAGAGGTGCGTAATATGGAAAGCCTCTATCAGATGACTGCTAACCAGAGTGATTATATCAACCCCACAACAGAAGGAAATATTAGTTGGCGATGTGACAGCTCATGCGCATTAGATTCAGATGTTGGCTTAGAAAATTGGTAGAATAGACTTTATGAAGTCTCAGCTTGCAGATGTGCGTTTATGACTAAGTCACTGCGATGGATTGGCGCAGAGGTTAAGGATATTCCGTCATTTCATGGCTTAGCGGACGTCAACGACTTTTTACAACAATTTGAGCAGGAAATTCCTCATGAGCAGAGGATGGCAGCTATTGACCTTGCAGTCAAAGCCACACCTGCAAGATGGTGGCATACACATAAATAACATATCGCATCATGGGATTATTTTAAGAGACTGATGGCGATCAAATTCTCTAATAACAAGGAGCCTTTACAGCAGAAATATACAGGAGAGAGTGACTCCAGGTCACATATTAAGATTTGTGAACAGAGTTGGTTGGACATTCCAAAGGATGAATGGGTTCACCTATTCATTCACACTTTAGACACAGTTCCAAGGAACTGGTACACTGAGACAGAGTTGCGCAGAGGAACTATTACATGGCCAGTTATGATAGATAGCTTTCTACTCACTTTCACTTTTGAATCTAAGTATCCAAGCATCGATCAGGCTCTAGATGTTATAAAGACTAAGATATTTGATGACTGTACCCTACCAGTGTATACTCAGCCTGATTGGGCCATTCAGTTAGAACACGCGCTAGAGTGTTACAACTTCACAGAAGAGCCAGGTGATGAGGATGAGAATCCTTGTAGTATCAACATTCCGAAGTCTGAAGGGACTCGTGAAGTTGATGGACCAAAGATAGAGTTTCCAGCTGTCACAGAGCCTATAAAGATTAAAAAGATCAATATTGGCACAAAAACAGAACCAAATCTTGCCTCTATTGGAGACTATTGGGATGATGAAATAGTAGGACACATCGCAGATCTGTTACATGACTATCAGAACATATTTCCCACTAAGTTCACAGAGATGAAGGGAACAGTAGGAGATTTGGGAGTCATGTGCATACCTTTGAAAGAGGATGCTAATCCAGTTAAGCAGCGTCCATATAGATTGAATCATCGTTATAAAGAAAAAGTTAAAGATGAGATTGATAAGATGCTAACATCAGGCATCATTGAACCAGTAGAAGAGAGGGAATGGGTTAGTCCCATGGTTGTGCAGGAAAAGAAAACTAAGGGAGAAATCAGGATTTGTGTTAGTTTGCGCAAACTCAACGACGCATCACTTCATGACCATTTTCGACACCTTTCACTGATGAAGTTTTAGACAATGTGGGCGGACAGGAGATCTACTCATTCACTGATGGCTTTTCAGGCTATCACCAGATAAGAATCTATCCAGAGGATCGACATAAGACCACCTTTGCGACAGAATGGGGCTCATTCCAGTATACGGTAATGCCCTTTGGTCTTAAAAATGCACCAGCTATCTTTTCTAGAGTAGTAGTTGTTATATTCAAGGAATACATTCATAAATTCTTAGAAGTCTATTTTGATGATTGGACTGTATTTGGATTAATCAACAAGCATATAGGAGATTTAAGAATCATGTTAGAGAAATGCAGGCAATACTAGATTTCTCTTAACTTGAAGAAATGTATATTCTGTGCGCCATTTGGTATTTTGTTGGATCATATTGTTTGCAGACAAGGCTTGATGGTAGATCCTGCAAAGATTGTCATCATTGTAAATCTTCCAGCACCCAACTTAGTCAAGCAGTTAAGAACAGTGCTTGGTCATACCGGGTACTATAGAAAATTCATCAAAGGCTATGCCAAGATCACAACACCTATGAAAAAACTGTTAAAGAAAGAAGTGAAATTCCTATGGAATGAGGAATGCCAGCAAATTTTAGACACTCTTAAAGAGAAGATGGTCACCGCACCCATCTTAGTATTTCTAGATTGGGACAAGCCATTTCATGTACATGTGGATGCATCTGGCATCGCACTGGGGATTGTCTTAACACAACCAGGAGAAGGGGGTATCGATCACCCTATCGCGTACTCCAGCAGAAAGTTATCTACCGCAGAAAAGAACTACACCACTATAGAAAGAGAAGGATTAGCTATGGTGTATGCTCTACAGAATTTCAGGCACTACCTGTTGGGTTCCACATTCAAGATGTTCATTGACCATTCCGCTTTAAAGTATTTGGTCAATAAACCAGTGTTAGGGGAGAGGATCTGCAGATGGTTACTCTTATTTCAGGAGTATGATTTTGAAATTATTGTAAAACCAGGAAAATTAAATGCCGGACCTGATCATCTATCGCGAATAGACTCAGGAGAAGAACCAAGTAATTTAGAGGATAATTTTCCAGATGTGCAATTGTTTTCTATCCAGATCGCAGATGAGTATTACGAAGATATTATCCACTTTCTCACTACAGGATGGGCACCAGTTGAGTTTACTAAACAGCAGAAGAAACAGTTAGTTGTGAAAGCAGTAGATTTCACTTTGAGCGCAGGACATTTATACAAGTTAGGTCTAGATGAAGTCCTGCGTAGATGCGTGATGCCACACGAGAAAGAGGCCATTATCAGAGAATCACATTCAGGTACCGCAGGAGGTCATTTCGCAGGAAAGCCGACTGCGCAGAAAATTCTAGCTGCAGGATTATGGTGGCTTACATTGCACAAAGACACTAAGGAGTTTTGCAGATCCTGCGATATCTACCAAAGGGTAGGAAAACCCTCACGGAGAGATGAAATGTCGCTGCGACCATAGATTACACTGCGGGCATTTGACAAATGGGCTATATATTTTGTGGGTCCTATCAACCCACCAGGAAAACGTTCTGGTGCGAGATACATCATCACAGGAATAGAATACCTCACCAGATGGGCAGAGGCCAAAGCAGTAAGGAATTGTGATGCTGCTACAGCTGCACAGTTCATCTTTGAAAACATCATTAGTAGATTTGGATGTCCAGTAATTTTGATGAGTGATCAAGGCACACATTTTCTGAATCGCACTATTGAGGCCTTGACGGAGGAATTTCAGATACAACACCATAAGAGCACTCCCTACCACCCACAAGCTAATGGTACGGTGGAGAATTTTAACAAGATTCTAGAAAATTCTCTTACTAAGATCTGTAACAGCCAAAGAAATGATTGGGACCTCAGGGTTAATGCTGTATTATGGGATTATAGAACTACATGCAAGAAACTTATGGAATACACACCTTTCAGCTTGGTGTATGGACAAGAGGCTGTTATTCCTATGGAATATATTATTCCCAGTTTAAGAATTGCTCAAATTACCGAGATGGCTGATACAGATACGATGAATGACAGATTAGTGCAGCTGCTTGCCTTAGAAGAAGACAGATTCATCGCAGGATTTCATCAAAAAGTGCAGAAGGCACGAGAAAAATCTTGGCATGACAGGCACATCAAGAGCAAGATTTTTCAGACAGGAGACCTAGTGCTCCTTTATGACAGCAAGTTTGTTAAGTTTCCAGGGAAGCTTAAGACACATTGGTTGGGGCCATATCAGATTCAGCAAGTCACAGACGGAGGTGTCGTTCAGCTCAGAAAACTGAATGGGGAGCTTGTTCCTACTTTGATTAACGGAAGCCGGCTTAAGCCTTATAGTGATAGCCACTCCACCTCCCAATCTTAACGCAGGGAACTAGCTGTACAGATGTCCATTGTAGTTGAAAGGAGACATCGCACCTATAACTAGTCTACACCCTAAAAATAAAAATAAAAAAATATTTGTCAAGTATGAGGAATCGTAGCAGAAAAGTTTATTGTGCGCAAGTTTTGAACATTGTAGAGTTTCAATAACTTGGCGTGAGACCTTTTTGGTTCAGGACGATGCGGTGTGACATCGCAGCGATGCAATGTTCCCCATGCCACGTAGACGATTTTGAAAAGGGACAGAGGGCCAGTCACGTCGTCTTCTGCCAAGCAGTTAATCTGGATACGAAAGCTATCCGTTACCCTAGACAGCTGTTAGTGGCTCAAGGACGAGCCATAAGTAAGTGTTAGGGGACTGTTGGAGCAAGGCCCCGCAGCTACAGGAAAAGTTGTTATATCGGGACAAGAAAGTCAAAGGAAATAAATAGTACCTGAAGCGGCCGAGAAGAGAGAGCTCAACCACTGCACTTAAGGCAGTGGCGAAGACAGGAGGGCTCAACTAGCCTCATAAAGGAAAAGGAGCAACGGGATGAGGTATTGAAGATAAAGGACAGAAAGGGAGCGACCGAGGAAGCGGCGCCCATACCCACGATCAGCACCGAGAAGCGTGGAAGACTGCAGAGAGCTGCAGTGTGACCAGTAAGTGGCAATCCAAAGTACAGATAGGCCGACTATCACAGTTAGGGTTTTTGGGTTACTGTTGGGATAGGCCCACAGTTTTGTATCAGGGTGAGACCTTCGGGCCACCTATTTAAGCATGTATTTTGTATTGTAAAAGGTTAGACAGTAGAGAGAAATATAGCTAGTTGTTTATTCATCTGTATTGTAAGGTATTAAGAAAGAGTCGAGCTCTGGTTCTGTTGTAAGTCTGTACTATCTTACTACAACCAGTAGTTGGCTCCTTGAGCATGAATGTAAAAATCCGTAGGGATTGAGAGAGAGAGAGGAAATATTGTAAAGAGAAAGCAATATAGAAAGAGAAGAGATCTAAAAGAAGGGCTCCCGGCTGAGTGCGTGGAGTTTCCCAGAATATCTCAAGCTGCATAATAGGTTGCATCGAAACTGTGTTTATCCTCTCAAGATATAATATAAAAACCAGTTCTTGTGGATGTAGCTTCCCCCTCTTGGAAGTGAACCACGTAAAATCCATGTGTTGTGCGACTGTTTCATGTGATTGTGTTTACTTATTTGCTATCTGTTACTTGTTACATGAGCTTTGATTGATAGTTAATGAATGTATGTATGCTATCCTTCAGTTTACAGTAACGTAGAAGGTTAAATGCAAGTTGGATGTGTTAAGTATTCTGCTTATGAGTTTATCAGTGCTTGATTCAGACCATAACAGTTACTTTGTTAAGTGATTCCTGTATATTTAGTTCAACAAGTTGAGCGCAATAGATGTTAAGCATAATAGACTAAAGAAACGTAATAGAAGTTGTTTAACACCCTTGCAAAGGTTAACTGAGCTATTATAAGAGAAAGAAAGCCATTGGACCTTGAGAGTAGGAGAGTCCTATTGAGTCTTACTATAGAAGCTATCGCAGCTCAGAAAGGCGATATCGCACTATCGGAGGAGCCGCAGTGTGGGATATCGCAGGTAAAGAGTCAAGTAAAAGAGAAGGTTTGCGCATCGTCGTAGAAGCCACGATGCGATAAGAGTTAGTTTCATAGCAAAGCCAGCTGGGAGAGATATACAGCGCTTATAAAGAGACTCAACTAGTTAAGTAGAGTAACGAGAACATAGGATATGACAGAACCTAGTTGAGGACACCTGAGTCTTCAGCCAACCCATCCAAGATCACTTCGGGTGAGACTTCAGGCCATTCCACGGTCTGTCACCGAAAGGGCTAGTGAGCTAAGGGTTTTGTTGGTAGATTACAGTAAACCTGGGTCTACCCAACAGAGACCAACATGAGGTTCTGTGTATCCTATTTTCCACCTATCCAGACTGAGTGTCAGATCTTCTCTCCCATTTTCAGACTGTTCTTTTCCCGTTGTTTCAGTGGTGAGACCGGGGCTATTGTTCTCCCCATGAGTTGTGGTTTTGATGTAGGTTCATTCATGTGTGGTTGATGTTGGTTTCATCCACGATTTGGTTGTTGTGGGATACATTACGTTTTGGGGTTACTGCTGAGTTGTTTTGGCCATGCTAAGGCCAATAACAACTATGAATCGCTTGTTTAGCTTGAGTTGCTTTCAGCATTTGGTTGCCATCCCATTTCCACAGAGTAGTGAACTGTTTGCTTTTGCTGCGTGTATACAGTGGTTGGTCTTCGGACTGTGTTGGAGTGGGAATGAAGGCTTGGTTTGCTTGATACAATTGTTGTGTTGGGAACCACACAGATAGAGCTAGAGGGCTGGCTTTCTTCTCCACAACCCCTGAATAGCACTGGAAGGGAGGTCAGGGCCTGAGGGACTGTGTAGCAGAGAAGGGGCCGATTTCCTTGTGTTGGGGGTGTGTGGGTGTCCTAGAAGTCAGGCTAGTTCTGGTGTAGGTGTCCTTAGTTGTTCAATGGGTTCACCAGCTTAGCATTTAGCTTTTCCCAGCTCCTTAATGGCCTGATAAACCCAACTGTGTTGGCTTGGCTATTTTGTGTATCCTTGGTTATGTGTAAGCCTACTTGTTCCTTATTCCTTGGGGGATCATTCCTAGCTTGGGGGTGGCAGCGTTGCTAAGAGATTAAGGAGCACGATGTTTTATGGTTGGGTGGAATGTTGCAGTGTCGTAGCTGGTTGCGGGACGAATTCTTTACAAGATAATTATTTGTGACTATCTTCATCTCAGCAATTATTTGATATTTACTGAATTATGATGAACATGTTAAATGCTGGAATGTATGGTTTGCTTCCACTGTATATTAAATCAATTATGCATCTCTGCATGATTTTACTTCCAAGCATTTTACTTCAGTTATATGTATGCACATGTTCATGGGGCTAGTTTCCCGGTTGGTTAATGGCATGGTAGCGTCCTCTTCACCGGTCAGAGGGTCAGGGATGTTACAGAGTTGTATCAGAGCTATTGTTGTAGCATTGGGCCTCAGAGGGCTATGAGAAATCAGCTAGCAGAGGCAGGTTGCCCTTTGCCCAGCATGAAGAAATGTGAATGATAGAAAATATTCAGAAAATTTTCATTGAAATTTTCTAAGTGCCGAGCTCGTCGAATCGTCCGAGGACTTAGTTGGAATCTCCTCTGATACATCGGATAGCATAGTCGGAAGGCCACCCGATGAGGGACAGTCGGAAAGGAATTTTGGAAAAATTTTCTAAGTGTCGGACCGTCGGCTCATGGAAAGACTTAGTTTGAGGCCCCTCAAATGCAGCGAATAGTTTAGTCAAAGGGTCGTCCGACACAGACCCGGCGTCGGCGCGAATTAGTGGATGGGATAGCTGACACAACGGTGGAAGAAAGAAGATGAGATTGCCGACGTGGAGGAGAAGGAAGAAATTTTTTTGCCAAAATTTTCTAAGTGCTAAAAACATCAAAAGTATTCAGTTGAAGACCGCCGATACGTCATTGCATCTAGATGGATGGACTTCTGATACGTCGGCAGAGAACAGGTGAAGACAGAGCCTCAATGTCGACGGAGATCTCCGAAAGACCGCTGTAATGTCGGCAAAGTTTAGTTGATAGAACCATCGATGATATGTCGGGGAAAACTAGTTGAGCAAGTAGTCGATGCAGCGGCGGTAAAGGGAAGAAAATTTTCTAGAAAGAAAATTTTTCGAAAATTTATCTAAGTACAGGAAACATCAGAAAATTTTAGTTGTTCGAACAGCCGATACGTTGGCGGAAGATAAAGGAAATTTCTCCGAAAGTTAGTTGATGGAGTAGCCGCAACGACGCTGGAAAATAGATGATGAAGGTTTTGATACATCGACGGAAGATAAAGGAAGTTTTGTCGAAAGTTAGTAGAGGGAATAGCCACAACGACGGCAGAAAATAGATGATGATGCAGCCACAACGACAGCGAAAGATAGATAATGAAGTAGTCGCAATGGCGGCGGAAGATAGACGATAAAGGTGCCGACGCAGAGGAGAAAAGAGAATGAAAAATTATCTTAAAGTGTTGAAATCATCGAAGAAAAATAGAGGACCAGACCGTCGATACGTCAAGAAATGGATTGGATCGTCGATATGTCGGAGAAGATTAGAGGATTGGATCGCCGATATGTCACAGAAGATTAGAAGATTGGATCGCCGATACATTGGAAAATTTTAGTTGAAGAGACCGTCGATGAGCGCCGGAGAAAACTTGTTGTTTGGGTCGCTGAAGTGTCAGAAGCCTAGTCAACTAAGGATCCAATACATCGGAAGATTAGATGGGAAGAGGCCCGATTTTACAAAGGAAAATTTTGCAGTTTTTCAGTGGGATTTTTCAGCGAACTTCAGCAGCTTTTCAATGAGATTTTCAGCAGTTTTCCAGTGGATTTTCAGGGCTGAAAAGGAAGAAAATTCTAGGTGGTGGAAGTTGGCATTCCATACTAGAATACAGTTGTGTGTAAGAGTGCATAAATTGGGTGGAAATCGTCATTTTAGAAGTGGTGTGATTTTCACATCCGAGGTCAGAATGGAGCATGTGGATAGGCGTTGGAAAGCTTATCCAGTAGGGAACAAGGGAGAATCACTAGAGTTTGAATACGGAGCAGAAAAATACTGTGTTGCTATCAATATGAACAAATCCAAAAATTGTATGCCTAGAGGTAGCAAAGACCATGAAGTCAAACCAGCTGTTATGTGGAATAGGAGCTCCATACAAAGATGAGAGACTTGAAAAGAGAAATTTACTTAACCCCGGTCTTACTAATTATATTATATTTTATAAGTTTTGTACATAAAATGTATGGGGATATGCCTTGCATGCATAGGATATTACATATTGGTAAGAGTAGTGGGAATTAGACATTTACAATGAGCCACTAATGGTAAATATTGTATTGGTGTTGGTATTGGTAGAAAAACCAATGACAACATGAGCATGGCTGAATATGTTGCTAATGTTGATGAAGGTGATCAGCAACCTTATGGAGAAAGGGATAAGGCAACAAATCTAGGATCAAAAGTTGGTGAGTGGATTTTGCAATCTCCTGCAAGGGACCAACTAAACTGGTAATGTCAAGGGTGTAAGTAGGATCCATGCAGGTAATGGTTTAATTATGACAATTTCATGGAGTGTTGAAGGCAAGAGGTCTCACACCCTGTGGCTGTTTAGAAGTTTACCTTACATTCATATAGAAATGTATCATACATGTATATGTTGTTATGAGCTTAGTAACCCAAAGAAAGTGAGTATTGGTGGTCTTGATTATGGTAGGGCATATTATATGAGGTAGCCACAGTTAGGCCATAGTATGTTTGAATGCATAGTATCCCTGAATCAATACAAGGTAGCATTGAGTTGATATGCATTAAGAGATTTTATAAATCTTGTAATTATGCATTGAATGGATGCATATGAAAAGTTGAGTAAATGTTGTAAATATGCATATGTAAGTGTAGGTGCAAATGTTGTGATGCATTGCATGAACGCATCGAGATAGTGCTTGTGTTATCATGACTAACTAATGGCTGAAATGATGAATTGATGATAATTCTAGAACCATTTCAAGAGCTATTATGAATGCAGAATAGTAAGTGCATGAAGAGGGTAGTCATGGTCGATTGGCTGTCGGAATGCTCCATGGAAGAGCAAGGTGGTACAAATGATACGCCTGTGAAGTAAGGAGTATCTAAACATTTCATTTAAATTGCATCAATGATGTGACTATACCTTGCAATTTTAATATGATAATGATTCATGTGAAGTAAATGAGTTTTGGGTAATATTGATATGCTAACAGCTGGAAGTATTTGAATTCTACAATTCTAAAAATTCTTTATTGATTGTTGTAGCAATGAAAAAGTTATATGCATCAAGACTTACCAAGTGTTTGGCTGATTGAAGTTCATATTTTAGGTAGATTGTTTGGCGCATGTCAATATGGGTAAGACCATGACAAAGGCCGAAATATACCATGTGAAAGAGCCAAACCTCATGAGAAGAGTCTCATGGCTGTGAAAATAGTTTGTACGCAGAATGGGTTGTCAATTTGAACTTGTAAATTTCAGATTTGAGAAATTGCTGACAACTACAATCACTATTGACTTGCATAGAATTGTGTCAAGAGGACGTGTTGTAAGTGGATGTTCATATTATGCTAGTAAGCATAAAATTATAATGGGCTTAGTGGTACCTCTTACAAGAGACCAACAAATAAGGATCACCTCATTGCTAAGCAAATCAATTTCTGTAGTAGACAGAGTTACAAATTCATATTGAATTTAATTACTAATGCCATTTCTTGGTTATTGAACAATCAAATTTGGATTGTAATAGGAGATAATGATTGACTGTTTGGCTACTTGATGAATGTGACAGGGGTACACATTGCAGGAAGACCATGTGTGATGGCCTGCAGGATCCAAATTTCATGGGGAGGTTTCTCCTATCTTGGAAATGGGTTTCGGGTAAAACTCCATTGGAAATTTTGGAAATGTCCCGTCTGCACTACATGTTGGGTAAGCAACATGAGTGAGATGGTATAGATTATGTTGGTAAGACAAGTGTGGGGTATTGAATGTAAAAAGGAATTGGGATGGCAAACCAAGGGACTGTCAACTTAGAGATGGGAGCCCCCATTCCTCGTTAACAAAGGAATACTGCATCTGCAAATGGCTAAGTGTTATGTGACCCTGGCTAAGAATATGCATGCCAAATTGTTAAATTCTATATGCAGAGCATGTTTTTATTTTATTTCCATTATGACAGATTGCTTGAGTATGAATAGGGCCTACAGGGATCACATCAAAAAGGGGTGCACACTTTCCCAATGTCGAGTCATGAAAGGGTTTTCAATATTGACTACACCCTAGGGAGTGTATGCACTCCTGGTGTTTCAATACTTGATAGTGAATGATATGAAATATGATTACATTTTTAAAGCAATAATGTTGATGATTTTGCTTATATTTCTTGTGTTGGCAGGCTAAACAGATGCAGTCTGGTGTTGCACATTAAAGGGAAATGGTCGTGGTAAAGTTTCCTTCCCAGTCGGCATGAAGGTGTACTGGCTGGACATTAATTATTTGATGTTGTGGAGCAGCCTACGTGCTGACCTAACATCCAATTCCATAGGCAATCCTAAGGCTTGCAGAGCGAAGCAAGACCCTGTGAACCAGAGAGGAAATGCACAATACAGATAAGTATTGGATTATCTTGCAGTTTCTTGCTTATGAATATACATGTGTATATGATTTGGTTATGATATTCTAAGCTCTTGTTTAAGAGATAAAAATTGATGAGAATAAACTAAACATGTGAATCTATTCAATGTTTGAATATAGGTAACACTGGGAGCGAGGACAATGAGGGCATCCTAGGGGTGCATGTGGACATGTGACTGTCCTAATGAGCTCGAAATGAGCAATAATGAAAAATGTGCTAGTGGGACTGTGAAGGTCCTAGCAGCCGAGAGTTGTAGACAAACCATGTGGAGAGACTCCATGGTTGAGAGGTCTAGAATAGACCGGAGACACTAAGTGTCATGGCCAAGAAGGGTTGGTCCAACATTCACAGTGAAGGGAAAGAGACTAAGAGCATGAAAACCACAGTGGTGGTGTGGGTTCTAGAATGGAACAAAACAAAGAGGGGAAAAACTCTTACTGCTCTCTCTTTCCTTTTTATTTTATTTTATATATATGTATATATACTTATGCATTTATGAAAACAGAAGATTGTTGAATGCATGTATGGCTAAAAATAGAATGTGTTTATTTGCTTAAAATAAATTGTGAATGCTAGAATAGTTAATTCCCTACCCAAGAATGGACATGAATGAGCTCATGTGCCTGTTGGGAAGGCATGAAAAGTATGAAAGTCTCCTTGATAAGGCTTGGACTGCCATGCCACTTGGGCAATTAATTGACTGATTTTAATGCCTATATTATGCTTGGTCTAACAGAATTATAATGATGCATTTCACAGGTGAGAAAAGTGAAATACAGTCGTGCACATTGATCATGGCAGTAGACCAAAAGCTATTAGACTTGGCTGGAAGTCTCCTTCAAACAATTGCCAAGACCCAAACAATTTCCAAGACCCAAGAAAATCTTGGAGAGATGCTCAAGATACAGAAAAGGTAGAATGAGATGAACCACCATATTTTGCAAGACTCTATTTGTTTGCAAAAGGAGGTAAAAAGTCTTCTGGGAGCAATCCGTAAGAGAAAGAAAAGTGGATCAATGATGGGGCATTCGTTCAATCGGTCTGTTAAGAAACGTTCCAGGCATGAAGACTCAAAGGAAATTGAGCAGGTAAAGATGAAGCAGCCAACGAAATGTTGGAAATGCGAAGGACATCATTACCGCCGGGACTACCCAACGAGGGAACATCAAGAGGTTAGCAGCCACAAAGTTCCTAGACTTGGGGATGAGCCGAAAGCTGAGAAACAGCAGGAGAAGCTCGTGGAAGCCAAAGGGCTTGGTCCTAAAAGTTCAAAGTAAATAATTGAACATGGGACAGATCTGCACAATTTTAAAATTTTTGGATGTCCAAATTGTATATGTATTTCTATGTATTGGAACACCGAGGATGGTGTTATTCCAAGGGGGAGGGGATTGTAATAACCCGGTTTTGACCTCGTTTGCATTAAAAGGTACATGATGTATATATTGTAATTAATCGTGGTGTGGAGCTAAAGGCAAAAGCCCCACCATCGATTTGGTTGTGTTATGTTTCGGCAATTGGGATCGTTGTCGATGGTATATCGTGCTATCTGGCACATTATAGTTTTGGCATCATGTAAATATGCACTTTAATTAAAATGAACCTACAACCAGCTATGGCGGTGCAACGATAATGAAAAGGGCATGATTTCCTAAGGTTAACGGGGGTAATTGTCTAACTGTGGGAGCCATTGGGAAAGTGCCATGTGTCAACCACCTTCTTATCTCTCTTAGCCACCAAGTCCTTTGGGCAGGAGTTAGTTGGGGGCAGTTACTGCTTGAGGAAACATGGGCATGGGGGGCGTCAGTATGGTAGGCTACTGTCAGCTCTGACGGTATGCATACCCAGCGGCAGAGCAATCATTTCCCTCACGCAGGCAGTCGGCCTGGTCTTCACCTTCACGATTGTGTTCTGGGGAATTCCATCCCCATGTGGGAGTTGTTCTATCTTTCCTCACGCACAGGCTGGGATTGCTTCCTCATGTAGCGGGTTGGGGAACCGTTTTCTATCATCCATGATTCCGGTGAATGAGCCATTCATGTTCTAGGCTGTGGGTGTATGTGTGTTTCCATACCCATTTTGAGGTTCTGTGTATTCTGTTTTCCACCTATCCAAACTGAGTGTTAGATATTCTCTCCCATTTCCGGACTGTGCTTTTCTCTTTGTTTCAGTGGTGAGACCGAGGCTGTTGTTCTCCCCGTGAGTTGTGGTTTTGTTGTGGGTTCATTCACGTGTGGTTGATGTTGGTTTCATCTTCGATTTGGTTGTTGCGGGATCCATTACATTTTGGGGTTGTTGCTGAGTTGTTTTGGCCACGCTAGGGCTAAGAACAACTCTGAATTGCTTGTTTAGCCTGAGCTTCTTTCACCATTTGGTTGCCATCCCGTTTTCACAGAGCCGTGAACTGTTTGATTTTGCTGCGTGTATGCAGTGGTTGGTCTTCAGACTATGTTGGAGTGGGAATGAAGGCTTGGTTTGCTTGATAAAATTGGTGTGTTGGGAACCGCATAGACAGAGCTAACGGGATGGCTTTCTTCTCCACAACCCCTGAATAGCACTAGAAGGGAGGTTAGGTCCTGAGGGACTGTGTAGCAGAGAAGGGGATGATTTCCTTGTGTTTGGCGTGTGTGGGTGTCCTAGAAGTCAGGCTAGTTCTGGTGTAGGTGTCCTTAGCTCTTCAATGGGCTCACCAGCTTAGCATTTAGCCTTTCCCAGCTCCTTGATGGCCTGATAAACCCAACTGTGTTGGCTTGGTTGTTTTGTGTATCCTTGGCTATGTGTAAGCCTGCTTGTTCCTTATTCATTGGGGGATCATGCCCAGCTCGAGGGTGGCAATGTTGCTGAGAGATTAAGGAGCACGTTGACCTATGGTTGGGTGGAACATTGCAGTGACGTAGCTGGTTGCAGGACGAGTTTTTTACAAGATAAGTATTTGTGACTATCTTCATCTCTGCAATTATTTGATGTTTACTAAATTATGATGAACATATTAAATGCTGGAATGTATGGTTTGCTTCCGCTGTATATTAAATCAATTATGCATCTCTGCATGTTTTTACTTCCAAGCATTTTACTTCAGTTATATGTATGCACATGTTCATGGGGCTAGTTTCCCGGTTGGTTAATGGCATGGTAGCGTCCTCTTCGTCGGTCGAGGGTCGGGGACGTTACATGTGACCAGATGTCAATGGAGAAACCCATGAATCCTTAGCTACCCTTTTTGTCTTCTATCCTCAATCATCAATTTCTTCCAAAATTTGGTGAGGCAGTTAATACCTTGGGAAGAGTAAGGCATGGTAGTCTGATGGCTTGATTGAGCAAGCCTACAAATCTGCGGGTCTGCAGCCTGGGAGGCCGCGTTCTTGCTTTTGCAGCAAGTAAACCCGCGTGGGAATGTGTGCCCATTCCCTCATCCCTGAGTCGCGCTAAACGTTGGATTCATTCGCATTGTTGGTAGAACCGATTGGGGGGGGTTGTGTTTTATGTTTGTGGTTGTTCATTATTCTACCATTCTGTCATCCTAGACCATTCGATCATTCTGATCAGTTTGTTCATGCATGTGTTTTTCTTCACTACCCTGAGTAGCAGAAGAGGAGTTCCACTATGTTTTGCTGAGTGATTGGGCAGTGGAGATCTCAATATTTTATGAGAGTGTGACCCTCTATGGTTTCCCGATTTCCCTGGAAACGCACAGTGTGGTGGTTTGAACATCCTAAGTTGTGGGCGTGTGGTTCCGTGGTGTTTGTTTGTGGGACAATGTGGCATGAGACTCCATTTTATCTGTGTTACATAGTGAAGTTTATTTGGCGTGTTACCTTAGCAGTCTAAGAAAACAAACTGTAGGTTGGTTTGACTGTGGTTTGATGTGAATGTTGGCTTGGATAAGTAATCCCAAGGAACCCTACTTCTAGTAGGGATTTCACCCTAGCTACAGGTAAGAACGACTACCTTCCATCCATAGGACGGAAGGGTAGGGTTCCTGTATGTGGAAGAAAACCTGCAAAGAAACATTAGCTTTAAGCCATGGAAGAGGAAGCCTAAGCTTTATTTATACAAAAAACAGGAGATCCAGCCCAAGGGGGGCACAAATCCCAAGGAGACAAACCACTGCAGCTGAATGAGAGTCCATCAATGCCGATCTGAAGCTGAATTGAGCTTCCACTAAGCCTACTTTTTAATCGGGGGGCTGATTGAGCTGACACATCAACCCACAGACTGACACATCAATCCACAGAGCTTCCAGGAGAGCCCACACATGTGGAGGAGAGAGAGAGGGCGCAATTCCTCATAAAGGATGCTGAAGATCAACTCTGGATCTGTCTAGATCACCTCCTTTAGTTAAGGATTTGTCAGATCTAGTCAATCTGGTTCAGATCTGACTGATTTCAATCAAATCGGCTAAGAATCCACTGATCTAGGATTTTGGATTTTCTCCATTATTCATAAATTTATTAATTAAAATAATCAATAATTGAATTTTTGGGGATTTCTGACGTGAGTGATGGAAAATCACTTAAAACTAGGAAATAGTGGGTCTATAGGTTTAGTGGGTGCTCTTAGCTTGAAAATGAGCACCTACATGACTGAAACGGACTTCCGAGCCCACTTTTATTACAAAACCAATTTTTCTAATTAAACTATCAAAAAATAGCCTAAGTTTTTTGGAAAAATTAAATTTTAATAAAAAACACTGAAAAAATTAAAAATTTAAAAAATTTAAAAAACCTAGGGGGACTTAGACATGTTCATATGACTCGACCATGATGCCTAGCATGTTTATACATTGACACATAGACACTAATAACCTCAAAAGGCCTAAATTCCAAGCCGACCACCCCAACTTTAGAGGTATGGAGTGAAAAACTCAAAAATTATTAGTTGTTTATTCAACAACCAATAATAACCCAGGGAAAAACACCCTGGGTTGATCGGATTGACAAATAAAGTCTAAGAGACCGATTCTTTTACAGACACTATCATGCTAGAACATTTATTACAACTCCCCCAAGGGGGTATGAACATGTGATATGGTACAACAAAGTTTCTCAGAAGCAAGACTGAAGGTCTTCTGAAGTCCGAACAAGTTATCCTTGTCTGGTTCATCAGGCTCACTTGATAAAAAACCACTAAGTACAACTTAGGTGGTAACATTCTGGCTCCAACTGTGAGATGTGTGCTCGATCTGGTCATAGGGAAAGGAGAGGATACGAGAACACCAGAATCTCTGGTTTGTACACCCTATAAAAACATCTCAGCTTGAGAAGAAAACCTCAGTAGCACAAGCTTTATATAAAAACTAAACGATCCATTAAGCTGATTTATTTAAACAAAATAAATGTAATTAAATAATGAAAAAAAAAGTTTTATTATAGCTAAGTACAAAATATAAATGCAGAAAGTAAATGCTCTCTTTTAGGAGCTTATTTTCCTACTCTAAGCATGATATAAAAGGGTTAGGTGTAATAAAAAATCCAATGTAACCACCTAATAATTTTATTAACATAAAAAAAATTTCCTTGTCTTTGGTTACCAGCCGAAGTAAGGATACCTTATTCAGAAAATGAAAACCTGCGTGATGATTCAGAATGGGCGGGATGGATGGGAGATCATAGGCATGAATAATCTCATAAAAATTCTTCCCCAACTTGTATGTGCTCATGCAGGTTGCTTCTATCCATGACTGGATAGGATTGGTATACCAATCAGAATGAGGAGGCAGACTGACTACATCATCATACTGATCACCGAGGCTTATCAAATGATAACTCGTTGCACAAGCCCCAAGTAACTCCAAATCATAAGGAACTTCTATATGTGAAAAAGATGGTTGAGACTGATATTCCACTGACTGCATCACATCTGACTTTTCACAACACTGTTTCTCAATGTCTTCATTACTGATACCCTTGTGCGGCTCTGCATGATATGACTTTGAATGATCACGTGAAAATTCTGAATGTTTCTCTTCCATACTAAGGTTTTCCCAGGCATCCAGATCCGTGCTCCCCTCTATGGATGTATCGTAGATTGGACTTCCACAAATTTTTGAATAGACACTCCCCTTGCTGGACATACCATGGATGGAATTCTTAATAATATTTTCACAAGTTGGATTATCTATGAAATTCCAATAGTCATCACTCCCATCCATGTCATATGTGATGGATTCCCCATTGCTGATATCAAGTTCTCTTTGTCCTCATTACTGATACTGATATATGGCTCAGACTGATCATATGGATAAACTGCATGCTCCTTTTCCATATCAAAGTTTCCCAAGGCCACAAGATCCATGCTCTCTCCTTTAGATATGCCATAGACAGGAGAATCAACAAAATCATCAAAAGTTTCTAGTTCATTATATTCCTCTTTATTCATTTCATAGACTGGATTTTTCATGAATGTCCAGGACTCCTCACCAATATCTTTGTCGGAGATAAGGGAGTCTTCGTCACTTGTATCATGCTCCAAGTTATACTTGTCCTCATTTTCTTACTCATCTTCTTCAGAGAAAAGGTCATAAGGTAGTAAACCTTCCAGACTGTCATCATTATATGGAGAACAAGGTCTAGTGTCATCACACACCATACTGATCTTATCATAAGTTTTTTTATAGGCTTCTGTTATGATATCATGAAAAGGATCTTCAATACTATCTTCAATCGAGGAAAATTTTTGAGCATACTCAATGGGATCACTTAGAATGTGTTGCTCAGTGGGTTCCTCTAGAGGGATTTCTGGAAAAATATCAGCATTGCAACACACTTGAGAATACCTCAAATCTTCAATGTTTTCAACTATGGTGACATGAGGAGAGTCTTCAACAATGTTTTCAATCATTGGCTCCTCCTGAAGCTCTTCAATAGGATCATCCTGAGTGTCCTCATCTACAATGGAATTCATGGGCTCCTTTATCTCATTTAGGTAGGTGAGGGTCCTTTCTACAACCATCATCATATCTCCCTCACCATCATGCCACCTCTCAAAAAACATAGCACACTAATATCCATGGGAGGTAATGCATTTATCAAGAAGACCACAAACCATGTCCAAGCCTTATTTTTCGAAAAATGAGCAAAGATTTGCATCACATTATCCCTATGAAGTATGTTGAGTTTTGTCACAAATGCAAAAACAAATATGATGTGACAAACAACTGAATCACCATTTCCATAAAAGGTCGGAGCCTGGGAATATCTTTCATCCTAGAGATATGGTACATGGTTAGGAAAACCTGAGATGCTTGAGAAATCGATGGAAGGATATGCATTAGAAATTATAGCACCATAATCTTCATCATCCTTAATGGCCTATCAATAGCATATATCAATCATGTATTTTGTACTGAAGCAGAGTTGTCGAATAATGAGAATTTTAAGGTTTTACTATGTCATATGAGCTCATCTACACACAACAAGTCTCAACAAATTTATGAGAAAGCAGGGTTTTATCCCTTCAATGGAGTCGCCATGTGAAAAAGAAAAATAAGCGTTTATAAATCTTTTCACAAAAAATATTTTTTGTTTTTCTTTGAAAAAATAAAAACTAAACAAAAGGTCAATGGAGTCGCCAAATGAAAATTAAAGATCTACTCTAAGCATTCATCAAGCAAAGAAAAAACAAAAAGGAAGAAAACAAAAGTCGTACTCGAGAATAAAAAGATTTATCCCCGACAACGATGCCAAAAAGTGTTGTCGCCTTTCATACATCTGGGTTACGTGGTAGAAATCTTCAAGCCACTCGGTGTGTCCCTGGAGACAAGTCTCGAGTCAAGGCTGTCACCTTGTTGTCACCTTGTTATTGACTCCTCTGTTTAAGCTCAACTCCTAACGAAGCCAAGGGGGATAGACCCTATTAATTTACTAAGGCTAATTACTTAGTGTGATGGTGTTATATTGATTAAGTTGTTTAGGAGCTTTGAAATTAACCAGTGGAAACAAAAGATAACAAGATGCAAGATTTAAAGCATCTAAGCACAGAAATGACACGCAATATATATATAATCGAAAGAAATAAATCACCAGTGCCTTAAATGGAGTCAACAGAGGAAATAATGTGCTTGCATGTGCTTGAAATAATGTTTTGCAAATGTCTTTTGTTAGATTTTTAAATTAATGTGGATTGTGAATGAATTAAATTAGGCGAAAATGGGACTCCAGAGATACCCGAGGGGTACTTGGAGTATGTCCAAAAGTGAAATTTCACGGCTACCCGCTGGTGTATGTGGACTGGAATGGAGTCTTGGAGACTATTGTTCATAACGCACCCATTAGGGTGTGGCAGAGATCGGCGCCTTGAGGCCACTTTCCAGTTGTTCCTACTCCTTTGGGTACTTTGCCACCGCTTACAGTTTGTTCGAGGCGTTGGATTTTCACATGATGGTTTGTCAATTTGGGAGATGAAGACTAATTAATCTAGTCACTCAAGTGCTTTTGATGCAGCTTGACTGATCGGACAAACCGCATCCAAGTACAGAGCATACACACTAGAGTCTTTGTTATTTTTAGTAGATTTTAAGATAGGTGTTCTTGTTAAAAAGAAAACCCTCCAAGAATCTCTTTCGATCCAAGTGGATCTCAATCGGGGAATCAAGGAGGGGTTAATTTTATTATGGCTAACGAAACAATTGATGAAAAAGGAATCAAAGATACACAATGTCGTTTTTCTAATTAGTCCTACCACGTATCTCTTTCCCCTTACGGGTCAATCGGAAAGTCGTGGGGTAAGTAGTATGGTTACTTTTGAAATTAAAGTATGGAATAGTAAAAAATTATATCAAAGTATACAATCTTGCATGTCAGTACTAAACTAGAGCAGAAAACAAAAAAAGAAAAAAAAGCATAAAAGTGAAACGGACGCAGATCCCCCCTGGGGGGATGGGGAGCGGGCTCGAAAGAGCCTACTCAAAAAAAGATTTTATTTTATTGGTTACAATATCAGTAAGCTGAAATATCATAAACCTCTTGGTCCTTTTACGGGCTGAAACCAAGATCTTACAACTCTGCAAAATTTTAAAATTTTAGTGAAAGGGGAGACCCATTGGGGGATTTGAACGCTCCCGATGCCACTTTCGAACAGCAGCTTCTTTTCTTTTCTGTTACACCTGCTAAAAACTAGAAAGCATGTTAGAATAACATATGCCCAAAATCACTTTAAGAGTACCTTTGGATCAGCCTACCTTAACTACAAAAAGATTAAGTTCAAACTAGCTAAATAGGTGAAAAAGGAACCAAGGAAAGCAAGATTTCCTTGGGATCTTGGTTTGTTGTTTGTGCAGCCAATGAAATATGCACTGATTGCTGAATTTAATATTTTTAAAACATAAAAGGAAATCTAGAGCATGCAACCTACTGATTTTCTTTAAATTGCCATGCAAAACAGATGATTTCCTTATGCTAGATCTAGAATGCTTAATGATACTTTTCAGAATTGAGATATATACTTTGAAATTTGAAATAGGAGATCTATGTATATTTTACTTTGATATAACAGATCCAAATGATAAGAAAGCTTTAGAACACAATAACCAAGAAGAAAATTGATTTTTTGAAGGAGAAAGAGAGAGAAAGAGTGTTGAAAGCCTGGGAATGTTGGGCTTTGGAGTCTACTTTGGTGGAACACCGAGGGACTATGTCATTCAGAAAATCTTGAAGATGAGGAAGATGCAAACCAGTTCAACCTCTTCTACAAGCGAGATCACCTGCAACTTAAAAATCCTTCCACAAACAGATGGTTAAAACATAGGTGTTGTTGAAAGAGGTAATTGGAAAGCATGCAATTAAACTTAAAATACATACAACTCCAATAGATCTGAAACAAGTAGCAGTAAGAGCATAAATCAAACTAGAATAAACTCTTACCCTAACAAGAGGGAGCTCTCTCCTTCAAGACCAACAATTAACCATCAAAAGCAATGATAAATAACAAAGATTATACCTCATAAGCATTTGACAATCACCATCCACACATGAAGAGCATTACACCATAGATCTTGCCTCCAAAGCTTCTTTATTCCAGAATAATAAACAATAACACAGTACAAGAGAAACAACACCTCAATCCCCATTCTAAGTGGCTTGGAAGAGGCAGCTTGAGCTTTATTTATACAAAAAACAGGAGATCCATCTCAGGGGGTCGCAAATCCCAAAGATACAAACCACTGCAGCTGAAGGAGAGTCCATCAATGCCGATCTGAAGCTGAAATGAGCTTCCACTAAGCCTACTTGTCAATTGGGGGGATGATTGAGCTGACACATCAACCCACAGACTGACACATCAATCCACAGAGCTTCCAAGAGAGCCCACACGTGTGGAGGAGAGAGAGAGGGCGCAATTCCTCATAAATGATGCTGAATATCAACTCTGGATCTGTCCAGATCACCTCCTTCAGTCAAGGATTTGTCAGATCCAGTCAATCTGGTTCATATATGACTGATTTCAATCAAATCGGCTGAGAATCCACTGATCTAGGATTTTGGATTTGCTCCATTATTCATCAATTTATTAATTAAAATAATCAATAATTGAATTTTTGGGGATTTCTGAGTGAGTGATGGAAAATCACTTAAAACTAGGAAATAGTGGGTCTATAGGTTTGTTGAGTGCTCTTAGCTTGAAAATGAGCACCTACATGACTGAAACGGACTTCCGAGCCCACTTTTATTTCAAAACCAATTTTTTCAATTAAACTATCAAAAAATAACCTAAGTTTTTTGGAAAAATTAAATTTTAATAAAGAACACTGAAAAAATTAAAAATTTAAAAAATTGAAAAAACCTAGGGGTATTAGACATGTTCATATGACTTGAACATGATGCCTAGCATGTTTATATATTGACACATAGACTCTAATAACCTCAAAAGGCCTAAATGTCAAGCCGACCACCCCAACTTTGGAGGTATGGAGTGAAAAACTCAGAAATTATTAGTCGTTTATTCAACAACCAATAATAACTAAGGGAAAAAACACTCTGGGCTGATTGGATTGACAAATAAAGTCTAAGAGACCGAGTCTTTTACAGACTCTATCATGCTAGAACATTTATTACAACTCCCCCAAGGGGGTATGAACATGTGATATGGTACAACAAAGTTTCCCAGAAACAAGACTGAAGGTCTTTTGAAGTCCGAACAAGTTATCCTTGTCCGGTTCACCAGGCTCACTTGATAAAAAACCATTAAGTACAACTTAGGTGGTAACACCTGTATGGGGAAGGAAACCTGCAAAGAAACATTAGCTTTGAGCCATGGAAATCCTACAAAAAATGGTGAGAAAACAAGAGATGGCTACAATAAATCAAGGGAAAACCTGCAGCAAACCATTAGCAAACAAAATAAGTTAGAAAACTAGAATGAAAATGAAATAAAACAGAGTTATACCTTCAGTTTTGGTGAAAATGGGCCACCATGCCCTAGCTTTGGAAGCACCTCTCTCTGTGGGATGGAGACTTGGCTTGTGGAGCAATGGAGGAGAGGGAGGGTGAATGACTTGAAAGACAAAGGTTCTCAAGGAACTCACACTGACAGCATAATGATAGGGAGAGAAGGAGTGTTTGGAGAGTGACCCCCACCCCTCTATTTATAGTTTTTTTTTGAGATTTTAGGGTTTTAAGCCCTTTGTTAGGGCTTTAGCTCCTTTTTTGGGCTTTAAGCCTCTTTTGCCCAATTCTTAGCTCCTTTGGGAACTTTAAGATCCTTTGAGGGGTTTTAGCCCCTTTTTGGAGGTCTTATCCCCTATGAGAGCTATTTGGAAATTTTTAGGGGTTTTTAAGCACTTTTCATGTTTTTGAGCCTTTACAAAGGTGTGGGGGTCAAATGAGAGTAGTGAAATAGATGTATTTGGGTGGTGTAGGTCATGTAGAGCTCATTGAGGGATTTTTGGGTTAACAATACATTTGTTTTGCTTGTTGCCTTAGTAGTCTGTGAAACCCAATTGTTTATTGGCTTGGTTGGACAGTCTGTGAAACCCAGTGGTGTGTTGGCTTGATTGTGTATGATATGACTTGATTCTATGAATGTTGGTGTGGCCAAGTAAGCCCCACCATTATGGGTGGGTGTTGATTTTTCTGAGCAGCATTGAGAGCCATTCTCTTAAGAGAATGAGGCCACCTGGTCCGGGACCACGGTGAAGACTCAACCCAGTGTTGAGTGACCATTCTGTTGAATGGTAGATATTTGGTCTAGGACCACGATATAGACCCATCTCTGCCCTGGCTAGACTCAACCCAGTGTTGAGTGACCATTCTATTGAATGGTAGATATCTGGTCTGGGACCACGATATAGACCCAGCTCTGCCCTGAGTAGATAGACTCAACCCACGTTGAGTGACCATTCTGTTGAATGGTAGACATCTGGTTCGGGACCGTGATGTGGACTAGTTTAGTACTAGTAGACTCAGCTAGTTCTGAGTAGCCATTCTCTTGGAGAATGGAGGCACCTGGTCTCTTACCAAGAAGGAACTGTAAGGCCTAGGCTGGGTCTAGGCATGTGTGACACTCAGACCTTTGATCTATGGCCTTTGTGTACCTCTCCAAGGATTAGCTACCATTGGTTAAGTTACATTAGTACCAGATCTAGGTGTCACACAAAGTGTAAAATAAAAGCATTAGTAACTCTCTTGGTTTATGATGATGTACTTTTGGAATCAAAAGGACCACAAATAATGACCACAGGGGCACTTGGAAAAAGGCTAAAGTCAAAAGTCAAAAAATACATAAGTACTTTTCGACCACAGGGGCACTTAAAAAGGGCTACAGGTAAAAGTAAAAAAATACATAAGTATTTTTGGACCACAGGAAAAGGACCACAAGTGAAAGTCAGATTACATAAGGACTTTTTGGGTAAAAGTCAAAGTTACTAAAAGGACCTTTTTGGTAAAAAGGTAAAAGTGAAATTAGAAAAAGAATAAAATATTATTATCTTATCTTTTCTAATTTTGGTCCACTTACAGGTGACTAAAGGCTATATAAAAGAAGATCAAGTCAATTCATTATTACACACACTTGCTCTCACAAGTACAGCTACTCAAGGTTGAAGAAAGAAGATTGTGTGATTGTGCCCTAGCATGGATGAGTCTAGCTAGGGCATCATCATCCTCCATTGAAAACAAACCCTAAGCTATGGTTTCTTATATTTTCTGTCTTAAGGGTTTTACCAAACCCTCATCTTCAGCCAAATTCAGATCTAGGGAAGCCATCTTCAGATCTGGGTAGCCAAGTTCAGATCTGGGGCAGCCACCTTCAGATCTTCAGATCTAGGAAATCATTCTCCAGATCCGAGCAACCAAGTTCAAATCTAGGGAAGCCATCTTCAAATCTGGGAAGCCAAGTTCAAATCTAAGGCAGCCACCTTTAGATCTTCAGATTCGGGCAACCATTCTCCATATTCGGGAAACCAAGTTCAGATCTAGGGAAGCCATTTTCATATATGGGAAGCCAAGTTTAGATCTAGGGCAACCACCTTCAAATCTTCAGATCCGGACAACCATTCTATAGATCTGGGAAACCAAGTTCAAATATAGGGCAGCCATCTTTAGATCTGGGCAGCCAAGTTTAGATCTAGGGCAGCCACCTTCAGATCTTCAGATATGGGCAACCATTCTCCAGATCCGGGCAGCCACAATTCAAATCCGAGCAGAATCTGAGATTCGGGCATATATATGATTTACAGGCAGATCTATGATTTTCGGGCAGAATTCGAGTTTCGAGCAAATCTGTGATTTTTGAGCAGATCTGTGATTTTTGGGCAGAGTCCGAGTTTCAGGAAGATCTGTGATTTTTGGGTAGTCTGTAATTTATTGGGGCAGGAGAGAGAAATAGGGCATAAGCCCTATTTTTTAGAAAATCCCTAATTGGGCATTGTGATGTAAAATTGGAAAATTTTGATCTTCTGATACTGTAGTTGACCTCGTAGGTTTTTGAGGAATTTTTGAATAATTTAAGTCATCTCATTTACAAGATGAGACACTAATGATTTTTGGGGGTTTTGTCCTTTGAAGGTTTCCCCAGTGAAAAACTTTTGTGTCTATTGTGTTGATGTGATGAATGTGTTTTTACTCCACTTGTCATTTGTTATTTAAGTTGATCTGAAATTTTTTAAATATTTATGTTAATACTAAAATTCAACATGGTACCAAAGCTTAGCATGTGAAAACACACTGAAATGAACACTGCTGTTGTTTTTCACTAGATCTTGGGATAAGATTTGCAGATCTAACATTTGACTAAGTGGTAGAGATGGCCACCAATGGTTTCAAACCAGAAGAGAAGCTCTATGGTTCAGCAAACTTCAACTCCTGGAAAGCCAGGTTGACAGTCATTCTAGATGAGAATGACTTAGATGGCATTGTTCTTAATGTCACAGAAGAGCCAACAACAAATGTTGGTAGTCTTGCTTACAAGAGGAAGCAATGTAAGGCTAGAAGAATCATCTGTGATTCTATCAGAGAGTCATTGATGCCCAACATCACAAATTTGAAGACTGCTAAAGAATGCTATGATACTTTGGTCAACCTATATGAAAAGAAGCCTCCCATTCAGAAAAGAGTCTTGAAGAAAAGGCTACGAAATTTGAAGTTGAACAAAGATGAAAGCATCAGGTTCCTTCTTCACAAAGATTGCACAGGTAAGAGATCAAATCATTGTTATTGGTATTACTGTTGATGATGATGAGCTTGTGCAAACAGTGGTTGATGGTCTCCCAAGCTCTTGGGAAAATTTCATGGAATCCATTTGTGGACGAGAGAATCAACCAACCTTTGAAAGGCTTTGGCATGATTGCATAGAAGAAGAAGGAAGAAACTCTGGCAAGGTAATCAAGGAGGACAACCTTGCACTTGAAGCAAAGACAAAGAAGTTCAAGAATCATTTCCCTCAGCAAAAGAAGGGAAAGAAACCTCAGTGTAAGTTTTTTGACATGTCTAAAGTGGAATGTTATAGTTGCCACAAGTTCGAACATTTTGCTAGCGACTGCAGGCAGAACAAGAAGAAACCCAAGCGAAGATTTCAAGCATCTGTTGCAGAAGCAGAAGAAGAAGAAGATGAAGAACCGAAGAAGAATAAGAAGAAAACCAAGGCTAACAAGGATGAAGAGTCTAGAAGAGAGTGCTACTTGATTTCTGCTTTAACTGGTTCTTTCTCAGATGGTTCCACTTCTTGGTTGGTGGACAGTGGTGCCTCCAGGCACATGACAGGTAACCGTGGAGATCTCACCAGTTACAGAAAGAAGAGGCACACCACTCAGGTAGAACTTGGAGATGAATCCAATTACAAGATTGAAGGAGTTGGCTCAACTTCACTTCAACTTCACTCAGGTATGGTTCTTCATATTGATGATATTCTTTATGTTCCTAGTTTAAAGAAGAGTATTTTATCTGTTGTTGGTTTAGAAGATAAAGGCTACATTTTATCTGTTGTTGGTTTAGAAGATAAAGGCTACAAAGTCCTTTTCATGGACAAGGTCTTTTTATGGGTAAAAGACACAAATATAAACTCATCCCTATAGATTCAGGTTCAAGAGGGAGGCCTTTACAGGGCTTCCAAGGATTCTACTCATGCAGTTGATCCATGCGAGTTGTGGCATAGAAGGTTTGAACACCTTCACTGCAAAACACTTCCAGACTTACAGAAGATAGTCAGCAGAGATGTGGTCTTCCATGAGAAAGATGTGTTTCAAACACGAGCTTTCAAAGGAAGACGAAGTACCTCCACTAGAGTTTTCAGTTTCAGAAACTCAGAGGGAGGAAGAGGAATTTGAGGATCAAATTCCAGATGTTCCAGAGGACACTCAAAGTCCATCAGAAGAACTACTTGAAGTTCCTCCTTACAAAAGGAGATCAGCTCGATACCAAGAAATGGTACAAGAAGGCAAGAAGCATAAATCTCCTCTTGGGACTTTCAGAGAAAGACCACAGAAGTACTCAGGTCTTATAAGTCAACTTGATAGTATAGAACCTCCATCATATGAAGAAGCAACAGTCAACAGGTATGGGTTGATGCCATGATTGAAGAGTACAACAAGTAAATAGGTATGGGTTGATGCCATGATTGAAGAGTACAGTTCAATCATGAAGAATGTTGTGTGGAAAGTTGTTCCCAGACCAACAGGAAAGTCAATAATGACAATTGCTCATGTTTCCAGTTATTCTACCTTTAGAACCATCATTTCACTTGTTGCATTATTCAGATGGAAGTTACATCAGACAGATGTAAAGACAGTCTTCCTCAAAAAGGTGGAAGCTTATGTTGAACAACCTAAAGGCTTTGTGAAAAAAGCCTTGTATGCTCCAAGAGTTTGGTATGCGAGGATGGATGGATTTCTCCATGACTTGGGGTTTTCCAAAAGTACAGCTAAGTCTAACTTGTACTTTGAGGTTGTTCATAATCATGTCTTGATACGTGTTCTATATGCAGATGACTTGTCCCTTACAGGTGCTAAACAATTGATAGAACAATGTAAGAGGGAGCTTACCTCTAAATTCAAGATGAAAGATCTTGAATTAGTGCATTACTTCCTTGGCTTAGAAGATTTGCAAAATCCAGGAAACATCTTCCTAACACAAGGAAATTATGCATGAGACATCTTGCAAAGATTTGGGATGTAGGATTGCAAGTCTATGGGTGTACCAATGACCATCAACTTAACAAAGATGGATGACTCAGCTACCAATTCACAGAGTATGGACTCACTCTGTATAGACAGCTTTTTGGATCTTGGATGCACCTCGTGCATATGAGACCAAACACAGAGAATGCTCTGAATTAGTGCATGTCCAATACTTATGGGCTCAGAGTTACTTCCAACAGTGGAGTAATGTTATCTGGATATACTGATTCAAATTGGGCTGGCAGTGCAATTGACCAAAAAAAGTACCTTTGGTTATTGCTTCAGTATGCGATCAACAATGATGTATTGGCCCAACAGGGATTCCATATCTCAGAGTACAGCTGAGGCAAAGTATATTGCTACAAGTGATGCCTGTAAGAAAGTAGGTGTTAAACTAGCAGCAACAAAGAAAGTCTTCCTGCATGCATGTGTTCTTGCATGCATAATACTTAAATTAGGAAGCCAATTGTATTTAATTATTTTTCCTAACTTTACTTTGGAAAATAACTAAAGTGATCTAATTGTTTATTAATTTTAGTGAAACAATAGTTAAAGTGAAAGTGAAATTAAGGTTTTCGCTTTATCTAAAGTTATAAAAGAAAGATCAATTGGTGGAGAGGACACACACTTGTATTCCGACAAAGCTAGGATACAGATAGGGAGAGAAAGTCAGACAGAGGATTTAGCTGAGAAGACAAAGGAGCGAGCAGCAGAATCATTGAGCTTCATATAGTTGGGTCGTACACTCACACAGGAGAGTGTTGAGGTTTAGCTGGGATTTGCCTAGTGGTTCTGTCAGGTGTTGCATTCGTCAGGTTTGGGTGAATTTGCAGTGATTGTAAAAGTTCCATATTTTCTCATAATAGAATATATATCTGACTGTTGCACCGGTTTTCCCATCTTGGGTTTTTTCCGAGTGTTTCCATACCCAAAATAATAGTGTCAATATTGTGATGTAATGTTGTGATTTATTTCTCAGTTTTATATTTCGTTGCATACTGTAAAAGATATTTATGTGTGGCTATCAGTTGATATTTTGCATGCACTGTTTAGCCCTAGTTGAGTATTAAAGGAAAATTTATATGGTATCAGAGCTCTGGTGAGCTAAAGCTAAGAGATTTGCAGCAACAGTGATAGATCAGGGGCGGATCTATAGGAAGACACAAACCTAGACTTCCAGATCTACGGTTTGACAGGTACACTTCATTATGGTCTTGCAGTTGAGAGTTGAGGATAGACTCTAGGGTGCTTAGAACTTTCCTACATGGAAAGAAAGGATCACAAGGATCCTGGACGTCAGTGATGTAGAGGAGCACATTGACTCCACGAAGGTTGCACCCACAGATTCGGTAGATCTAGCAGCTTGGAAGAAGATTGATTCCAGAGCCATGCTGATTATCATGGATGGAGTGAAGGACCATATAGTCCCTCACCTTTCTAGGAAGAAGACCGCATTAGAAATGTGGAAGGCTTTGGAGAGTCTATACCAAAGCAAGAACGAGAACCGGAGGATGGTGTTGCAAGAGAGGATGCACAGCACTAAGATTACCAAGGGAGGAGTGGTGCCTTATCGCACGAGGCTCACACAAATCAAGGACGAGCTTGGAGTTGTTGGCTCTAAGACAGATGATGAGGAGCTAGTTCGGATAGCCCTCAATGGCTTCTCTAAGCCATTGGACACCTTTGTCAAAGGTGTTGTGGCTAGGGAGAAGCTCCCTGATTGGAAAAGACTATGGGATGACTTTTTGCATGAGGAGACCCGCATGGGTCAAGGATCAGGCTCATCCAGCAGTTCCCCACAGATTGTGGATGAGGAGGTTCCAGCCCTTACAAGGAAGAGAAAGGGAAAGGCAAAGAGGAAGAAGGATGGTAAAAAGAACCTTGACATGTCAAAGGTCAAGTGTTTTATCTGCCATAAGCAGAGACACTTTGTCTCCCAGTGCCCAGACAGGAAGACAAAGAGTAACACTCAGATGGATGGCTCTACAAAGGTGGATGAGTTCAGCAGGAACTTCGATGAGGAGTTCTACTTGATAGCTTGCATGGCAAGCACAACAGAGAGCAGCATATGGTACATTGACAATGGAGCATCTAGTCACATGACTGGACAAAAGAGATTATTCAGATACTTGCAGGAGGGTGGAACAAGGATCCACGTTGAGTTGGGTGATGATGTACCGTATCAGGCACAGGGAGTTGGCACTATTTCATTTGAGAGGGAGTCTGGAAAACCCCTTAGTTTTGTCGATGTGTTATATGTTCCAGGACTGACCAATAACTTTATATCAATCTCCACTCTAGAGGAAAAGGAATATCAGGTGAATTTTCGTGACCATAGAGTGTATATCAGGCCCAAAGGGTCAGATAGGAGCTTGGATCGGGTGATTGACAGAAGGAGCGGGAAACTATACAGATTACACTTTGAGCCTGTAAAGGCTCTAGTCAACATCATCAACAACATTCAGGGTGAGTTGTGGCATAAGAGAATGGGACACTTACACCATGGTGCACTTAAGCATTTGAGACAGGCAGTCATTGGAGTTCCTCAAGTACAGGAGGACAAGCATAACCACTGCAAGGATTGTGCTTTGGGGAAGAACATCAGAAAGCCTTTCCCATAGAGTGAGCACAAGTCTAAGGAGCCCTTGGACTTGGTGCATTCAGATGTATGCAGACCTATGAGTGTCCATTCATTTAGTGGTTATAGTTACTGTGTAACCTTCATTGATGACTATTCCAGGAAAACCTGGATCTATTTCCTGAAGGCCAAATTAGAGGCCTTTGAGAGGTTCTGAGAGTTCAAGACTCTTGTGGAGAACCAAACAGGAAAGAAGATTCGGGTATTAAGGATAGACAACAGGGGTGAGTACACTTCCAATGAGTACACGGAGTATTGTTCAGCTGAGGGGATCAAGAAGGAGCACACTGTGCCCCATACCCCACAACAGAATGGAGTTGCAGAGTGGAAGAACAGGACTATGGTTGGAGTAGCCAAGGCCATGCTATTTGATCAGGAATTACCACTATTCCACTGGTCTGAGACATACAGGACTGTAGTATACGTTCAAAATAGGTGTCCCCACACAACCTTGGGGAGGAAGACACCAGAGGAGGTCTTCACAGGCACTACGCCAGACGTGAGTCACATTCGCATATTCGGCAATGTCTGCTATTTTCATGTTCATACTGACAATAGGAAGAAGCTGGATCCTTCTGGAGAGAAGGGGCTACTTGTTGGGTATAGTGAGATTTCGAAGGAATATAGAGTTTACATTCCAGCTCACAAGAGGATTATTGTGAGCAGGGATGTCGAGTTCGATGAGGACAGGGCCTTGTAGAGATCTCTGGACTTACCAGCAGAGCAGGATCCAGCACAGGAATCGAGAGTCAAGTTAGAGGAGTCAGATGTACAGGTACATGTACAGACACATAGCATAGGTTCTAGTGGTCAGAGGGAGTCAGGTGGACAGGATCCTTCAGTCATTGACTTGAAGGATGAGCTGCAGCAGGAGACAGATATACAACAGCGGCAGCAGGTTGACACTAGGCCAAGGACTAAGTGGTTTAGGTCCACAATGCAGGATTTCAGGAAAGTAGATCCTCCACATACATCTTTTAGACGGAGTGTAGCCCCAGAGAGGCTTAGTTACTGATGACAGAGTTAATTAACTCTGAACCTTCCATCTTCGGGGAGGCTGCACAACATTATGTGTGGCAGGAGGCTATGGTTGAGTATGACTCCATTGTGAAAAACCAAGTATGGGAGGCTGTGCTGAGGTCACAAGGGAAAAAGGTGGTGGGATTCAGATGGATCTACAAGGTGAAGCATGTAACAGACGAAAGCATGGAGAAGTACAAGGCACGCTTCATTGCAAAGAGGTTTTCACAGAAGGAGGGTATTGATTATGAGGAGACCTTCGCCCCTATTGCCAGGTATTCTTCCATTCGGACCATTATCTCACTAGCAGCTGAGATGGGTTGGTTTGTCCATCAGATGGATGGCAACACTGATTTCCTCAATGGAGTGATAGAGGAGGAGGTGTATATTGAGCAGCCAGAGGGGTTTGATGTGGAGAACAAGGAGACGCATGTATGCAGACTGCATCGAGCTCTTTATGGGTTCAAGCAGGCACCTCTAGCATGGTACTCAAGGATTGACAGCTATCTACGGGAGATGGGATTTCAATGGAGTGAGGCTGACCACAACCTGTACTTCTTGACATATGAGGCGCCTCTCATACTGGTCCTATATGTGGATGATCTCTTTTTGACAAGAGATGAGAGGCTGNATGCAGTAGAGATCCTGAAGAGATTCAGGATGGAGGACTGCAAGCCTATGGCCATACCTCTAGTTTCCAATTGGAGGAAGATTGATGCATCAGGGTCAGATGGATTTGATCCTACCTTGTATTGTCAACTTATCGGATCACTTATGTATCTGGTCAACACTTGACCAGACATCAGCTTTGCAGTCAACTCTTTGAGTCAGTTCATGGTGGACCCTCGAAGAGTGCATTGGACGGCTGCAAAGCACATACTTCGCTACATCATAGGTACAGTGGAGTACGGATTGGTTTATGAGCATAGGGGGAGTGTACAATTAGCAAGTTGCACAGATGCTGACTAGGAAGGATGTGTAGAGGACCGGAAGAGTACTTAAGATTGCTGCTTCAGCATTGGATCAAGGGTTGTCTCTTGGTTCAGCAAGAAGCAGAAGTCAGTTGCATTGAGCTCGACAGAGGCCAAGTACATGGCAGCCAGCATGGCTGCTTGTGAGGGTATGTGGCTGAGGAATTTACTTGCAGGGTTGTTCGAGTGTGAGCTAGAGGCTACAGTTGTTCACTGCGACAATCAGAGTGGCATCAGGCTATCTGAGAATGGAGTGTTCCATGACCGGAGCAAACATATAGACATTAGATACCACTTCTTAAGAGATTGTGTTCAGAGGGGAACCATTCAGATGGAGTACATACAGACAGATGAGCAGGTGGCAGACATTTTCACCAAGGCACTTTGCAGACAGAGTTTTGTGAAGTTCAGGGATAAATTGGGGTTGCCACTGAATCCCTTCCTCGTTGAGAGGGATTATTAAACTAACAGCAACAAGGCCTTCCTGCATGCAGAAGACTAAAATTAGGAAGCCAATTGTATTTAATTATCTTTCATAAGTTTACTTTGGAAAATAACTAAAGTGATATAATTGTTTATTAAATTTAGTGAAACACTAGTTAAAGTGAAAGTGAAATTAGGGTTTTCGATTTACCTAAAGTTATAAAAGAGAGATCAATTGGTGGAGAGGACACACTTATATTCTGACAGAGACAGGATACAGACAGGGAGAGAAAGTTAGACAGAGGATTTAGTTGAGAATACAGAGGAACGAGCAACAAGATCATCGAGCTTCGTACAGCTGGGTCATACACTCACACATGAGGGTGTTGAGGTTTAGCTGGGATTTTCCCAGTGATTATGTCGGGTGCTGCATTCACCAAGGTTGGGTAAATTTGCAGTGATTGTAAAAGTTCCATATTTTCTCATAATAAAATCTATATCTAACTGCTGCATCGGTTTTCCCATCTTAGGTTTTTATGGGGGTTTCCATACCCAAAATAATACTGTCAATATTGTAATGTGATGTTATGATTTATTTCTCAATTTTATATTCCGCTGCATGCTGTAAAAGATATTCATGTGTGGTTATCAGTTGATATTTTGCATATACTATTTAGCCCTAGTTGAATATTAAAGGAAAATTTACAGCAGGTTGGCAGGCTGGCTCAGAAAGCTGATATCTGATCTGTTCAAGGGAAAGCTTGAATCAACGATCATCCATTGCGATAATCAGAGTTGCATAAAGTTTTCAGAGAACCCAATGTTTCATGATAGATTGAAACACAGTGAAATGAGGTATCATTTCATCAGATACCTAGTGCAGAGAGCTGCTCCGAAGTTGCAGTACATTCGTATAGATGAACAGATTGCAGATATCTTAACCAAGCCTCTGTCAGCATCAATGTTTGTGTACTTTCGTGACAAGCTTGGTATGGCAGAGAATTCCTCTCTCGCTAAGAGAGTGTGTTGATTTTTCTGAGCAGCATCGAGAGCCATTCTCTTAGCAGAATGGGGCCACCTGGTCTGGGACCATGGTGAAGACTCAACCCAGTGTTGAGTGACCATTCTGTTGAATGGTAGATATCTGGTCTGGGACCACGATATAGACCCAGCTCTGCCCTGGGTAGACTCAACCCAGTGTTTAGTGACCATTCTTTTGAATGGTAGACATATAGTCGGGGACCACGATGTGGACCAATCTAGTACTGGTAGACTCAGCTAGTTCTGAGTAGCCATTCTCTTGAAGAATGGAGGCACCTAGTCTGTTACCAGGAAGGCACTGCAAGCCCTAGACTGGATCTAGGCATGTGTAACACTCTGACCCTTGATCTATGGGCTTTGTGTACCTCTCCAAGGATTAGCTACCCATGATTAAGTTACCTTAGTACCAGATCTAAGTGCCTCATAGAGTGTGAAGTAAAAGCATTAGTAATTCTCTTGGTTTATGATGATGTACTTTTGGAATCGAAAGAATCACAGGTAATGACCACAGGGGCACTTGTAAAAAGGCTAAAGTCAAAAGTCAAAAAATAAATTAGTACTTTTTGACCATAAGGGCACTTAAAAAAGGCTACAGGTCAAAGTAAAAAAATACATAAGTATTTTTGGACCACGGGAAAAGGAACACAAGTAAAAGTAAAATTACATAAGGACTTTTTGGGTAAAAGTCAAAGTTACTAAAAGGACCTTTTTAGTAAAAAGGTAAAAGTGAAATTAGAAAAAAGAATAAAATATTATTATTTTATCTTTTCTAATTTTGGTCCACTTACAGGCAACTAAAGGCTATAAAAGAAAATCAAGTCAATTCATTATTACACACACTTGCTCTCACAGGTACAGCTGCTCAAGGTTGAAGAAAGAAGATTCTGTGATTGTGCCCTAGCATGGATGAGTCTAGCTAGGGCATCATCATCCTCCATTGAAAACAAACCCTGAGCTAGGGTTTATTATCTTTTCTATCTTAAGGGTTTTAACAAACCCTCATCTTCAGCCAAGTTCAGATCTAGGGCAACCATCTTCAGATCCAGGCAACCAAGTTCAAATCTAGGTCGACCACCTTTAGATCTTCAAATCCAAGAAACCATTCTCCAGATCCGGGAAACCAAGTTCAGATCTAGGGCATCCATCTTCATATCTGGGCAGCGAAGTTAAGATCTGGGGCAGCCACATTCAGATATTCAGATCCAGGCAACCATTCTCCAGATCCGAGCAACCATTCTCCAGATCTAGGGCAACCACCTTCATATCTTCAGATCCGGGCAACAAAGTTCTGATCTAGGGCATCCATCTTCAGATCTAGGCAGCCAAGTTCAGATCTAGGGCATCCATCTTCAGATCTGGGCAACCATTCTCCAAATCCGGGCAAATCTGTGATTTTCGGGCAGATCTGTGATCTTTCGGGCAGATCTGTGATCTTTCGGGCAGATCTGAGTTTCGACAGATCTGTGACTTTTGGGCAAAATCTAAGTGTCGGGGAGATCTATGATTTTTGGGCAGATTCTATGATTCGAGTAGATCTGTGATTTTTGGGCAGTCTACAATTTATTGGGGTAGGAGAGAGAAATAGGGCATAAGCCCTAATTAGACATTGGGATGTAAAATTGGAAAATTTTGATCTTTTGATATTGTGGTTGACCTCATTGGTTTTTGAGGTATTTAAGTCATCTCATTTACGAGATGAGACACTAATGCTTTTTGGGGTTTTTGTCCTTTGAAGGTTTCCCAGGGAAAAACTCGTGTCTATTGTGCTGATGTGATGAATGTGTTTTACTACATTTGTCATTTGTTATTTAAGTTGATCTACAAATCTTTTAAGTATTTATGCTAATGCTAAAATTCAACAGTGGGTAAAGTATGCCCAGCACATGTGATGAATGTGTTTTACTGCACTTGTTATTTGTTATTTAAGTTGCTTTGCAAATTTTTTAAGTATTTATACTAATGCTAAAATTCAACAGTGGGTAAGGTATGACCTCATTGAGAAAGGTATGCTTTCTAATGGGTGGGTAAGGTATGCCCTCATTGAGAAAGTGTGTTAATAGGCACTTTGCAATGCTTATATTGGCCAACAATTACTTGTCACTAAATTCTTGCGTGAACATTTCCCATAGGTCATCGTTGGTGAAGAGCATTTGCCACTAACATTTCCCATAGGTCATCGTTGGTGAAGAGCATTTGCCACTAAATTCTTGTATGAACATTTTCCATAGGTCATCGTTGGTGAAGAGCATGGACATCTCCCAATTACCTGCCACTAAATTATTGCATGAACATCTCCCATAGGTCATCGTTGGTGAAGAGCATGAACATTTTCCATAGGTCATCGTTGGTGAAGAGCATGGACATCTCCCAATTACCTGCTACTAAATTATTGCATGAACATCTCCCATAGGTCATCGTTGGTGAAGAGCATGAACGTTTTTCATAGGTCATCGTTGGTGAAGAGCATTGGACTACTACCTTGGAAAACCTTTATCAATAATTTGTCCACTCCTTGTAATGAATAATTTGTCCACTCCTTGTAATGAACTGGAAAACCTTTATCATGGCCATTTCGCTTTACAACGGGTATGTCAAATTCTTGCATTAAATATACACATGTCTTTGCAAACTCAAGGGTTTGAATAACAAAAAAAATCTGCACTTAATGTTTGTCACCTGTCTTTGCAAACTCAAGGGTTTGAATAACAAAAAAAATCTGCACTTAATGTTTGTCACCTACACTGCACTTATTGTCTGTCACCTACACTTCACTTATCGTCACCAACACTTATTGCATGATGTTTCCTATTGGCCACATGCACACTATGAACCATTGCATGATGTTTCCTATTTGGCCACATGCACAAGTGCATATCCATGCTGTCACCTACCCTTCACTTATCGTCACCATCTCCATCCTGTCACCTACACTTCACTTATTGTCACCAACACTTATTGCATGATGTTTCCTAGTGGCCACATGCACAGTATTAGCCATTGCTATGGCAAGGCGCCGCCATAGAAAAAGTGCACCTCCATGGCGTACGACATATGCCAATGCCATTTGAAAAAATATGCATGCATCAGTCAAATCTAAAAATAAAAGGTGGAGAACGTAAATTGTCGTCTAGAATAAAAAAAATTGCTCTTTGAAAGCTCAAATTACATAAAAGATAACATCAAAATAACAATTGAGCAACCCTTTCCTCAAACCATAACCCATAAACAAAGAAGGAATAAAAAGTAGTTGTCCTTTGGAATGAAGAAAAAAAATTGCTCGTTCGTACAAAAGGACAAATTAGGGAAAATGAAACATTGAAATTACAAGTAATCAAGGAACATGAACGAGTAACTCGAGCAATTGCCCACTACTTGTGGGCTATTCAAGACATCCCTATCTATGAATGTTAAATTTTGTGCACAAAATCATTTCCAATGCATGATTGATATCAACAACCATATGGCATCATGACATATACTCCACTTGCAAGTGCAAATGTAGTAAATAACATATCGCTTGGGGATAAAACATGTGAACAATGTGATATCCCTCCAGCCTTATAGTGCGCCTGGAAACATTGGAAGAAATTGACTGCAGTGGAAGAAATGAAACACTTTCCTCTTTAAAGAAATTGACTACAATGCAAGAGTGACTTGATTCCCTTGACTACATTGGAAGAGTGACTTGTTTCCCTACGTATTTATTTTTTCTTTTGCTCATATACAACTTACATACAAAAGATCTCAATTTAGCATGATTGTTATAATCATAAATGTGCATATTGATTTGGGTCATGTGCAACATGCATTGCCTCAAGATTTCAATGATTCAATGACCATTGTTGTTGTGTTTAAAAGAAAACTAGGGTACAAAAATGCATATCTTTTAGGAAATTTTAGGCCAATGATTGCGGTACTTGCTCTTCATAACTTATGTAAGCTGCCATTATACAAACATGAATGCATTGTCTTTAATCAACATTGTGAGTCTTTTCTTAAAACAATGCTACCAATGCAAATTCCCATCCAAGTTCTTCTGTCCATATAGACGTTCATTTAAAAGAGGATGCCTCAGAACCTATTCTGAAGGCTGATCTTATTCTGAAGGCATTCATGAAAGCTGAATGCGATGAATGTGATGCAATGCTCTTATTCTGAAGGCTGCATACGCTGAATGTGATGCAATGCTCTTATTCTGAAGGCTGAATAAGATGAATGTGATGCACTGACCGTAAAAGAGTGATTGTTGCTGCATAAACAAGAAAAGTACATATTTAGATTATTACTTTTCAAAAGGCAAACCCAAAGAATACATGTATTAGTGTTTAATGCAAGGAGACATTCACCTATTGATTCCCAAGGGAGATTTAATGAATGTGATTAATGTTTAGAGCAAGGAGACATTCACCTATTGATTCCAATGGCAGATTTGATGAGTGTGATACAATGCTCTTATTCTGAAGGCTGAATGCGATGAATGTGATGGACTGACAAAAAAAGAGTGATTGTCGCTGCATAAACAAGAAAAGAACATATTTGATTGTGGCTGCATAAACATATTTAAGATATTATACTTTTTCAAATTGCAAACCCAAATAATACATGTATTAATATTTAATGTAAGGAGACATTCAACTGCATGTATTAATGTTTAATGCAGGAAGACATTCACTTATTGATTCCCAGTGATTCCCAGTGGCAGATTTGATGATTGTGATGCAATGCTCTTATTCTGAAGGATGAATGTGATGCACATATTTAAGATATAATACTTTTTTTAAATGCAAACCCAAAGAAAACATGTATTTATGTTTAATGTAAGGAGACATTCACCTACATGTATTAATGTTTAATGCAGGGAGATATTCACCTATTGATTACCAGTGGAAGATTTGATGATAGTGATGCAATGCTCTTATTCTGAAGGATGAATGTGATGCACTGACGAGAAAAGAAAGAAAAGAATGATTGTCGCTGCATAAACAAGAAAAGAACATATTTACGATATTATACTTTTTCAAACTGCAAACCCAAAAGAATACATGCATTAATGTTTAATGCAAGGAGACATTCAACAATATGTATTAATTTTTAATGCAAGGAGACATTCACCTATTGATTCTCAATGGCAGATTTGTAGAAGATATAGTGCAACAATGAGACCTTAAGCTTCCCTGATGGCTGTATTAGCACAGGTTTTTTTATGTATGCCTGTGGCATGTAGCTAGATATCAGATGCGGAAGACACCAGGAGTTGCAAGTGTCTCTGAACACTGTAGGCTGTAGGCTAAGTTAAAATCTGCAAAATAATAATTTACCTGTGTTGGTTATAACTCGAATGCTGAAGACTAGAATGTTGCAATGAGCAGTGGTCAGCCTGCAAGAGGATAGAAGAGTAATGTAAGTTAGGCCTTCTCATATATGAAAACTTAAGAGTGTATCCAGAGAATGCAAATTTATTTTGCTGGTTTTGTGGCGTTTTTTCTTTTCTTTTCATAAGGACAAAAAATATACAAATGCTGGAATATTGCCAAGGAAGACAAAAAGTGCAAGTGAGAAACAGTTGAATTACCTAAATTTGCACATTGATCACAGAGAAAAGGATCTTAGAGGTCAAACTAAACAGTAGCATATGCTAACTTTTGGTTTGTTGATGCTTCAACCTCATATGGTGCACATTAAATAAATAAATAAAATCTCAAAACTGGAATCCATAGAACTCTAGATGGGAAAGTACAAATATACATTATGCAAGAAGATCGAAACGTTCTGTCTTTGTTCAAAGTCAATTACCTGCTTGACTTTGAACAATATGAATACGATAATTATTTTTCTTAGGTAGTAGATTGAAAATTACCAGAAAAATGATTTAAACACTAGTAAGTAAATGAGGCAGCTCTAATTCATCTAACCCAAAATGGGTCAACATGGCATATCTCAATTTCGTTTCATTCAGCTTTGCAACTTCCAAAACATTCTTCCCAAATGGGGTATTTCTGGTAGTTTGATACAGAGCATTTCTGGCCCTCTTAGGGGAAAGGGGGCAAATTTGAAATGGTACCTTACAGCTATTGAACAAAATCTTGCTTTACACATGGTAATGTTTTAGTACGAAATCTGCTGAGTAGACAACAAACTAACTGAGTCTATCTGGTTGAATAACCAATCATATACAATCATCCTTTTCTATCACTAAAATGGTATATACAACATACAAACTGAAATGCACCAGGAATTTAACCTCTGTGACCTTGAGCATTATAACAGGCAATATTATGAACAATTTCCTACTATCCTAGCCATTACAGCCACAGAATTGCAGAATAAATAAATAAAATGCCTGCCATCTTTCTTTATTCGTTGTGCATCATTGACAAGTACTTTACAAGAAGACCAATACGGATATAATACCCAAAGATAAAAGTTAAAACAACTAAACCAGAGTAATTGCTTACAGGGGTACCATTTAGCAGGGAAGGATATTCCTAGCCATTACAACCACAGAATTGCGGAATAAATAAAAAATAATGCCCGCCAGCTTTCTTTATTTCTTGTGCATCATTGATAAGAACTTTACAAGAAGACCAATACGAATATAATACCCAAAGATAAAACAACTAAACCAGAGTACTTGCTTGCAGGGGTACCATTTGGCAGGGAAGGATATGCATCTGGCAAGGTCAATACGCAATCATCACCATTGAAGTAGATTCTCCAAGGGAACACCCACCACTTTTTTAGAGCGGATGTTTGCCTATCCTTCTGGAGCAGCAATTCAGACTGGACATTCCGCATTGGTCCAGCTTCTATAAGCATATCGTTGAAGTATTTGACTCCCCAAAAACTGCAGTATTTAACTTCGGAAGTTAAAACTGCAGTATTTACCTTAATACATTTAAATGCAAAATTGATAAAAGATGATCAGAAACAGAGAAGGGTGAAAACATTGGGGAAAACGGTTGAGTTACTTACATATGCATTTGGGTCAAGTCATTGAAGTTTGGATGTTGAGCAACAATATTCCAGTCACTGTAATTCATAATGTAATTAAAGTTTGTGATAGTGACTTTCGCTCTCCAATACTCTTTGTAGTTGAGCTTGGTATGCCAATGTATTCTAATTGGGCACATGTGAGATGTGCACTGTATGAGAGCAGATGCATTTTTATTATTGTGTGTTTGTACACTCAGACTCTTCACTGTTCAGATGTGGGGAATCTCTCCTACAATGAATTTAAAATGCATGAGATCTGTGTATCCTGTTAATCAATTCAATTCAGGCAAACAAAATTAAGAACACTGCAAAAGTAAGTTTGGTAAGGTTGACTCACTTGATACAAGTGATGGGAGGAGAGAGGTCGTTAGGGAAGCCAAAAGGACATGCAGGGCAAGAGAAGATCGTGTCATAAATTGAGAAAGAGACAACAACTTGGAGCTCTCTGAGCCAGAAATCGTGAATACGTACAGATCTGTAACACCCCGGTTTTGACCCTGTTTGCATTAAATGTATATGATGTATATATTGTAATTAATCGTGGTGTGGAGTTAAAAGGCAAAAGCCCCACCATCGATTTGATTGTGTTATGTTCCGGCGATTGAAATCGTTGCTGATGGTATGTCGTGCTATCCGGCACAATATAATTTTAACATCATGTAAATATGCAATTTAATTAAAAACCCACAACCAGCTATGTCTATGCAACAAATAATGAAATGGGGGCATGATTTTCCTAAGGATAGGGGGGAAAATGTCTAACCCATTTAGTTGTCACCTACCTTTTGTCTCGCTCATCTTTCCTTGTCTCACTCAAATACCAAATCAAATCCTTTGATGTAGTTGGGGGCAGTTATTGCATGGACAGTGGTGTGTGGCAAGACTGTCAGTCCTTGCCCACACGCACACTCTACCAAGGAGCTCGTTCATCCTCACGTGGGAAGGAGGAGGGAGACCACGACCCATTCTTCATTGTTTCCTCACGCAGAGAGCTGGGAGAGCCGTTTTTGGCATTCACAATTTTCCTGTGTATGTGACATTCACATTTTGGTCTTGGCTGTTGTGGGTTCTCATTTACGATTTGGGGTTCCTGGACGTTTTCTCCTCACGCGTAGGTTTGGGATTTTCCCTCACACGGTCACTCAGTCTTCACGCGTGCATACCACGATTGGTTCAGTCTTCCTCTTCCAATTTTGCTGTGTGTGTGCAATTTCCTTTAATTTGTGGTCTGTATGGATGTAATCCACCTCCACGCAGGTGGTGTGTCCTCTCCTCATGTGGCTGAGGATTAGTGGTTGTTTTTCTCCACGAGTGTGGGTTGTTGCTGAGTTGTTTTGGCCACGTTAGGGCCAAGAACAAATCTGGGATCGTCTTGCTCGGTCTGAGCTATGTATCACCATTTTGGCTGCAGTGATGTTTCTTTTGTCTTCCCCAAAGCTGTGAATTGCTCGGTTTTGTTGTGTGTATGCAGTGGTTGGTATTTGGACTGTGTAGGAGTGGAAAGGAGTATGCTTGGTAAACCTGGTGCGTTTGGGAGCCTCATAGACAGAGCTAGAGGGCTGGCTTTATTCTCCACACGCCTTGAATAGCACTAGAAGGGAAGTCAGGGCCTAAGGGACTGTGCAACAGAGAAGGGACTGATTCCTTGTGTTGGGTGTGTGTGGATGTCCTAGAAGTCAGGCTAGTTCTAGTGAGGTGTCCTTAGCTCTTCAATGAGCCCACTAGCTTAGCAGATAGTGCTTCCATCTCCTGATAACCTGAGAAACCCAACTTGTTGGCTTGGTTATGTGTTGTTGTGCACTCTTAGCCTGATAAACCCAGCTGTGTTGGCTTTGCTGAATAGTGTGGTGTCCTTGGATATGTGGGAGCCTGCTTAGTTTCTTTATTCCTTGTGGGAATCATGCCCAGCTCGTGGGTGGCAGTGTTGTCGAGAGATTAAGGAGCACACTGGCCTATGGTTGGGTGGAACGTTGTCGCGACATAGCTGGTTGCGGGATGGGTTTGTCCATAAGATAAGCATTCTTGCCTATTTCATCTCTGCAATTGTATTTGATGTTTAATGAAAATGATGAACATGCTAAATGCTTGAATGTATGGTTTTGCTTCCGCTGTATGGTAATAATGTATGCATGTTTTAGTTCAAAGCATTTCAGTTTTTATGTGTATGTTCATGAGGCCAGTTTCTCAAGTATATAGCAGTATAAGTAGCGTCCTCTTCGTCGGTCGGAGGGTTGGGGACGTTACAGTGTGGTATCGAGAGCACACGTTGCAGCATGGGCCTCAATGGGCCATGAAGAAGCAGTGACAGAGGCAAGGTTCATCTCTGCTGAACACGAGCTATCAAGAAAAATTTTGAAAAATTTCTAAAGTATGGAAAATATCGGATGACTTAGACTGAAGCCCATCCGATATGTCGAATGACTTAGGCTGAAGCCCATCCAATACGTCGGAGGATTTAAGCTGAGTCCATCCGGTAAAGAAACCCAGAGAGAGAAAATTTTGAAAAAAAAAATTGTTGTTGTCTAAGTTTGAACTTTTGTCGAAGCTCTCGGCTGGGAGGAGCCAGAGGTCTCGACCGGATGGAGCCGAGGTGTCGGCAACGTTCGTCAGAAGGGAGCCGAGGTGTCGGCAACGTTCGTCAGAAGGGAGCCGAAACGGCAACAGAAAGAAGAAGAGGAGAAGAAAGAAAAATTCAGAAATTTTTCTAAGTATAGGAAAATCGGAATAAATTTTTCGATGTCTCTCGGAAGAAGTTTTCCGAAGTGCATCGGAAGACAAATAAAGATCGAGCCGAAACATCGGAAGATAGAGGCAAATCGATTCGATGTGAGTCGGATGACAAATGAAGATGGATCCGATAAGGCATCGAAAGACAGATGAAGACTCACTTGATAAGGCGTCGGAAGCGTTGTCAACTAATGATCTGATACATCGGATGACTAGTTGGGAAGGGATCCGATCAGAGAAAAAAAAATCTGAGTTTTTCAGTGGGATTTTTAGTAGAAAAGCAGGTTTTCAGTGGAAAAGCGGGATTCCAGTGGGTTTCAGAGGTGTCGAAAGGGTGAAAAAAATGGCAGCGATCTTATGCGCCAGATTGTGCGAAAATCAAAGATTTACAAAAAAAAACAAGGGGGCAAGCCCCCTTGACCCCCATCGCCCCCCTAAGACCATCGTTCTTGGTGAAAAGAAAATTCTGTAATTTGGGAAAAGTTGTCATTGTATGATTTTCCCAGAGAAGGTAAGTAATTCTGATCTGTATAAATTATATGCAGCTAACAGTTGTGTTACTAACACATTTTGCAGAATCATAGTTGCCTTCAAGGGAAGCATTCCAAGTAGTGCAATTCGGTAAGGTAGGTTGTGGTTCGGCCATGAGAACCCATGACGGATATGATGCTCGGGACTCCTACGAGCGTGCACGAGATGCTATGGGGGAAAATGTCTGAGTTGGAAATGATGACATATAGTCTAATGGAAGGAGATTCCAAGAGACACCGCCAGATATTGCAGCCACCATGAGAAGCTTGATTAAAGCCCAGGAAGAGCAGCATCAATTGAATGCTGCTATGTTGCAGAGCTTGACAGACTTGCAAAGAAAGATAGACTCTGGATAGGGTATAGTTAAACCAGAAGATAGTAAGAGCAGTACCAGGAGAAGAAGAAGGACTTCTAGTAGAGCATCTGACTCAGAAGAATCCAGTGGGGATTCAAGCTCTTCTTCTCGCAAGGGCAAGAGAAAGAGGCACCATAGGGATCACTCTCAGGATGAATTTAAGAAGGCTAAACCTCCTACATTTGACGATGATGTAAAGACTGGACAAGAGGCTGAAGCTTGGCTTCTTGGGATAAAGAAGTACTGCCAAGTTCAGGATTATTCGGGAAACATGAAGGAAAGGGTTTCCATATGCAATCTGAATGGAAGGGCATCCATTTGGTGGGAGCACTTTAAGCAAGTAAAGAGGATCAGTGAAAGGAGACTTAAGTGGAAACAGTTCAAGAAGTATTTCAAGCAGAAATACTTCTCTGACAGGTACTATGATGACAAGATTAAGGAGTTCCATGAGCTGAGATTGAGACAACAGACCATGGAAGAGTATGCAAATAAGTTCCTAGAACTATTGAGGTATGTCAGGTACATCAAAGATGAAAAAGTGAAGATCCAGTGTTTCCTGAGTGGATTTCGTCAGTCTTACAAAGACAGAATTGAGTTTTATGAACCTAGAACTCTTGAAGAAGCAATAAGGAAGGCTAAGTATTGCTATGAGCAAAGCAAAGGTAAACCTGATTATCAAAAGACATGGAAGGACAAGAAGAATGAGAAGTCTAACCAAAGGAAGAAAGGTTTCAAACCTTCTAACTTCAGGAATCAGCAGAAGCAACCGTCACAAGCTGAGAAGCAGCCAGCCAAAGTGATGGGAGACAGGCCTAAAGAGCCACAACAAAACAGGGGACCACTCCAATGTTGGAAAAGTGGAGGACCCCACATGCGCAGAAATTGTCCACTCGAGAATGAGAGTACAAGGCTAGCTTATAACATTCAAGAAACAGAAACAGTGGGTTAAGTAGCAAGGACCGTCCCTAGGATTTATGTAGCACTAGAGGACCGTCAGGTAGATCACCAGTCAACTGTGGTTGAAGTTGCAGGTAAGATTGTTGAGCAATCTATTTCTATTTTGATTGACCCTGGTTCTACTCACAGTTACATTACTCCTAAAGTAGTGGAGATTTGTGCTTTTAAGAAAGTAAAGTATAGAAAATCTTGGTTAGTTCAGCTAGCTATTGGAACTAAGAGAAAGGTTAGTGAAGTGGTAGAGAAATGTCCATTGGTCATGAATGGATTGGTCACTTGTGTAGACCTGAATGTTTTACCACTTGGTTCCTATGATGTTCACATTGGAATGGATTGGTTAGAAGCTCACTGGGTAAAGCTTGATTGTTACAATAAGACTTTCGAATTCATGAATGAAGAAGGGAACCCAATAGTGGTAATAGGTATTCCAAAGGTGATTTCTGTGAGATAGGTTTCAGCAATGCAATTGAAGAACTTCTGTAGGAAAGGTTGTCAGTTATATGCAACTCATATTTTGGAGGCAACAGAGAATGAAACTCCTAGGTTGGAGGACTTTCATGTGTTGCAGGAATTCAAGGATGTGTTTCCTGATGAGATTCTAGGGCTTCCTCCAAAGAGGGACATTGATTTCACAATTGAACTTGTGCCAGGAGTAGCACCAGTGTCCAAGACACCCTACAGGATGAGTACACCAAAGATGTTAGAGTTGAAGATGCAACTGCAAGAGTTATTGGAGAAGAAGTATATCAGGCCGAGTGTGTCTCCTTGGGGAGCACCAGTTTTGTTTGTAAAGAAGAAAGATGGTACACTCAGGTTGTGTATTGATTACAATTGAACAAGGTTACTGTGAAGAATAAATACCCTTTGCCTAGGATTGATGACATCTTTGATCAAATGAAAGGAGCAAAGGTATTTTCCAAGATCGACTTGAGGTCTGGTTACCATCAGGTGAGAATCAAGGATGAAGACATTCATAAGACAGCCTTCAAAACAAGGTATGGACATTATGAGTTTGTAGTGGTACCATTTGGTCTCACAAATGCACCAGCTACATTTATGTGCCTTATGAACAGTGTCTTTAGCAGGTATTTGGACAAGTTTGTTCTTGTTTTCCTTGATGGAATTCTTATTTATTCTAAGAATGAGGAAGAGCATGAAGAGAATTTGAGATTGACATTGCAATTGCTCAGGGAATATCAGCTGTATGTAAAGCTGANTATATATATATATATTTAATATTATATATATTAAAAATATAGACATATAGATCCAATTTTTTATAAATATTCAATAGAAATCAAAATCAATGCACATTTGACATTAGTAATTACACATTTAAATCCTTCAAATATTCTTCACCTGCACATCAAACAAACTTTAGAACCCTCTCCATACTTGCAAATGATAAAAAGAAAGTGAAAATTTTGATTTAAAACAATTCTGGGCGTTTTTTTAGTGGAAAACGTGTCTTGTTTTCCGAACACGCACTGACAGTCCTCGGACACGCATGTCCAAAAATAGGACATGCTGCAAAGACGTGTCGAACACGCTCTGTCAGCGTGTCCGTGTCCGACACGCGAACACGGGACATGCAAGCCCTTTTGAACGAATCCGATTTCATAGCTCTCAATGCTAGGCAAGCGAGATGGCCGGAGTTTTTATGTGAGTTTGATTTTGAAATCAAGCACATAAAGGGAAAAGAGAATAAGGTAGCTGATGCGCTCAGCAGGAAGGTGCTGGAAAGCCATGTGGCATCTCTTAGTATTTGTCAATCAGATTTGAG
>LPNX010980860.1:0-11252 GCA_001517045.1 Pseudotsuga menziesii | reverse complement strand
AGTTAATTTAATTTAAATTTGATGTCTACAAGTCATCATCAAATCCTCAGTTCTCATGGCTTAGCCTTCAGGCAAACAATAATTAGCATGCTGCAGAGCCTTTAATGCAGCTGCAGCAGGCTTGATGACCATTAGATCTCGAGATTAATTTAATATGTATACCCAAAGTTAATTTAATTTAAATTTGATGTCTACAAGTCATCATCAAATCCTCAGTTCTCATGGCTTAGCCTTCAGGCAAACAATAATTAGCATGCTGCAGAGCCTTTAATGCAGCTGCAGCAGGCTTGATGACCATTAGATCTCGAGATTAATTTAATATGTATACCCAAAGTTAATTTAATTTAAATTTGATGTCTACAAGTCATCATCAAATCCTCAGTTCTCATGGCTTAGCCTTCAGGCAAACAATAATTAGCATGCTGCAGAGCCTTTAATGCAGCTGCAGCAGGCTTGATGACCATTAGATCTCGAGATTAATTTAATATGTATACCCAAAGTTAATTTAATTTAAATTTGATGTCTACAAGTCATCATCAAATCCTCAGTTCTCATGGCTTAGCCTTCAGGCAAACAATAATTAGCATGCTGCAGAGCCTTTAATGCAGCTGCAGCAGGCTTGATGACCATTAGATCTCGAGATTAATTTAATATGTATACCCAAAGTTAATTTAATTTAAATTTGATGTCTACAAGTCATCATCAAATCCTCAGTTCTCATGGCTTAGCCTTCAGGCAAACAATAATTAGCATGCTGCAGAGCATTTAATGAGTGGCATCAAAGTAAGTGCCGTCAGTGTAAGCTGCTGAGAATATCAGGTCTTGTAAATGAGTGCATTAAGACAGACTACCCCAACATTAATGGCTATAACCAGAAATTAATGGCTGCCATTGTAAATGAGTGCATTAAGACAGACTACCCCAACATTAATCGAAGTCATCATTCAATGCACACATGCCAACACGCCACCACTGGCGCCCCTCTAAGAAGCCTCGACAGATGGAGTTTGGATGAATACTGGATTTGTTTTTAAGTTTATGGAAATTGAGTGGTTATTTTGGGACGACAGAACAAATGGCTGAAGGCAGTTCCAGAACAAGCAACTCTGATTATGGATGCAACACAATGAAATTAGATGCTCTGCCCACTACAATGGACGCCCTCAAAACTGTAAAGTGGCCACTAGTTTATCTTTCATTAATTCATCTCAAGCCACAAAGAAGAAGATTCGAATGTTAGTTAAAAAAATTTAGGATGGGCAAGTAGTCTACAGGCCTATAACCACATGAAGTATGAGATCCTTTGTTTATGAAAAAATACATTTATACAAATTTACAAATTTGTTGTGTTTATTGTAAGGATCACATTATCACAAAAAACACAATTCGAATATTTGATGAACCCTCTTACAGTGGCTGTAACTTTATTTCTCCCATGTCTCCTGCAGTACCTGGCCACTCGGTTTTAATTTATAATATTTTTTTTATTTTTCATCTCTGTTGCAATCCTAGTCCTTGGTCCCATCCTCGCCTGCTCTGATAAAATGCATCCGCCTCCAGCCTCTCGCCTCGGCCTCTTAGTCACGTGTGAACGGCTCTGGAGATTGTCACGCCTCCTTAAAGCACTCAATTAATATACTGCAAATCCATGATGCGAAAGGCTTCCATCCATGGTCTACCTATAACAAACGTATTAGTGTGGGTGGAGCTGAGCTGCCTTCCTTTATCTATCTGTCAATCTGTCTCTTTGTAATAGACGATCTATCTAGGGGTGCGCCGTCAAACCATCATTGTACTGTCTCGCCCATGAACGCAGCACCTTCAAAACGACGCAGTATAAGCACCAACCCGCCGGAATCCGGCGAAGCAATTCTAGCTTAAATCACAATTTGTAGTGCTCAAATTGTAATTTAGGCTTTCGGCCATCTGGGTAGTTTTAAAATCACATGCAATCAGGATTGTTGAAATTGCAAAATTGGGGAAATAGCAATTTCTAAAAACAATTTTGATCATTTTTTTATCAAAAAGCGGGGCGTTTTAGTTGCCTTTTATACTACTTGCTTCAAAACGCCCACCCTTTTAATTATAACGAGCAGAAGAGTGGCTGTCTGTGTTGTGTTTATCGTTCATTTAGCTTTTGCTTTTGTTTCAATATTCTAATTAATTAATTAAAATTATACAAGCTTGCTCGTGGTAGTAATAGTACTTACTGCTCTCTGATTAGCCTATAGTTAATTAGTCAGTGGGCATGCATGTTTCAATGACTATGGATGATGGTGATGGGTTATGTTCATCCTTAGAGGTTATAGGGCCATGCTAACCCAACAACACCACTTTTTACTCTATTTGGGCCTAGTATTTTGCCCAATGTTTATTTTCATGTGAGACACCTAGCAATACCACATGGTTAACAACATGGTCCCGTGGAAACATCTGGTGAAAACGGGACTTGACCATAATAAGGAAAGGGGAAGAATTTCTATGATTGACATGAGAGTACCCCTCAAACAACATCTCCTCACTGATAGGAACCTCACAAAGTCTAAGCCAACAATCAGAGCAAATGCAATAATCAGTGACATCTTTCAAATTTCCATGCTTTAAGGGCATACCCATATTCAACTTTACTAAACTATATTATAGGAGAATAATTCAATGTTAATAAATATTTTTAATTATTGAGTTTATTTTTATAAATTTGTGTAGAGTTTGATGACCATTCTTTATATCATCAAAATTCCATTCACCAATTCACAATTTAGTTATGATCATTCCATGTTTAGTTAGATCATAGTTTAAAAATTAAATTATTATTATAAATATCATATTAACAACATCAAAAATTTGAAACACTAACACAATATAAAATTCATTTGATTTCAATTCAATTCAATATAGCATGGTATAAATATCCCCCAAAAAGTGTGATTGGGATAAGTTAGGTGCCAAAGTCAATAGCCAATTCGTTTAATACAATGGCAAAATGACATACTCGATCAATAATGCAAGTACAAAAGAAATGTCTACAACTTTACATGCCTTTAATCTCTTTCTCTTGGTAGAGTTTTTTCAAGTTTTTTCAAGAGAAATGATATGAATAACAAGAGCCACATTGTTGCAATGTACTCGACATTGCCACTAGCTTTAGGGCCAGTTATGAGCAGTAGTATTTTGCAATGGAAACAATTGTTGAAGGAGTTGTTTTTTTCACTTGATGAATCATTTATATATAGAATCTATAATCCTTGTTTCAATAAAAGCTTTTTTAAACCTTGTTTTTATTGATAAAAACTATTCATTTAAAAATAAAAAAAACTTATATTAAAAAACGTTGCTCTGAATGAAATTAACCATTCCAATGTCCTAGACTATGGAAACGAACGCAATGGACGTTGATTAGAAAAGATATCCGGTGAAGATGTGGTTTTTCGTTCACACCTTTCCCAACTTAATATCGATTATTTGCCATCCATTAAGCACAAATTCAATCAAGTAAAATTGATTTCTCATCGCTTAAGCTCGAAGTCAAACAAGAAAAAATTAATAACATTGATTTGTACTCGATCAAGCATATAACATCAGAAGTGGAAGTTTAGATAGTAGATCATTTTTTCATACATTCATTGTAACAAGAAAATAAAAATTATGTTCAAATAGTAAATCCTTCTTTCATAATTACATCATTGTAAAAAGATAAAACTTATGTTTGATCAAATGATGCAAATTAGCTACTCAATAAGCTAAACGCGTTTGCAATCATTTTTATTGCAAATGTCTACTTCTTTCCCATTTTCATGGGCTTGAATTGTAGAATGTTGTACAAATGTAATGCCCATTTCTTACTTGGGCCTGACTTCAAAATTATAAGCATCTACTTCAGACACCGTCCCCTTTTACTTCTCATGGAGCTCATATTATAATCCAATTTTGGATAAACTTGCCTACTTCCTCCATTATATATAAGATATGTCCGCAAATTACTTCATTATATACAAGACATGTCCTCAAATTTAAAGAATAGAAATGGTAGACAAACACAATTACAGAGAGGTAGATATACATAGAGAACCACGCAGATAGATGAAATACACGAAACACCTGAAAATCATGGAGGTATAGCATATAGGTGCATGTGTCCTATGGGAGTGAAGAATTCGAAAGGAAAAGTTTCCACAACGGGGATTAATTCCTTCGAAAATTTGAATACCACAACTCACATACATCTTGCGTTTGCATTATGTGGGGTGAGGGGGTGAAAGTAAAACCCTTACAAATCAGGCTCCAGAATTGCAGTGTAAACTTAAAAGTAAACTCTTATTGAATATAACTGGAATATAAATGAAAGTAATACTCAGTTTCAAACATGGTTTCTGCTAGTTAAATTCAGCTCAATATCAACAGCTCTGCGATCAAGCAATATTTTGATTTATATTTCGAAACGGATTTTCACGTTATCTGATGGATCCATGTCATGTAGGGCACTGTTACTAATGATAATTCAAATTAAACAGCCCTTTCTAAGATCATCCATCTGGGAAGGGCACCATTTTCTATAACCACCTCACATAAATTTATCCTTACACCTCGTTATACCCACCATAAGAAAGATAATAAAAAAACGGGGATGAGGGATTTTAAGATACATGCCAACTTAATAGCCACCTCCTCCTTTGTCCTAACATCGGTTTTTGCAATTTAAACCGCATTTAATTCCCAATTATTACAATTCTTCCAAAAATAAGCATAACATATCATGTTGCAGAAACCCTTGAAGATGGGTAGCGCAGAGAGTAAATTACCTAGGTATATCCAACTTTATCGGGGTTACTTGCCCGGTTATGCTTACACACACGCGACAGTGGAGTTGGATTATGAAGATGCTTAAACGTCGATTTCCAAGTTCATGTCATATTACATTATGAGCCTAGCAACACTCAGAAATTCCAATAAGATCTCCTCAGCCTTGTTATTCTCAGTCACCAAACTTTTAAAACCTAAAGAGTACAATTTCAATCTATTACTCTCCTACAAGACATTGCTCTGAAGGAGGTTGGTGCATTCTACAAAGTGCTCCATGAGATTCTGATTCAAAAATATATGCAGGTTTCACACATATAACAACAATTACTAACTGGCCTTAATCCTCAATGCAATCTTATAAACTCAAACAATTTCTGGGAAATTTAATCCTTGGAATTCTTAATTTTAATCATATAGGTATTAGCACCACTGCCAATCTTGCGTCCGATTCTGTATTTTCTGCCAATGAGGGTCTCCATGGCTAACAATTACACAAAGACCGTGGTGGGTAGCCGAGTATATAGCCTACTGTTTTCGCACACAAATTGAATATTTGTTTGCACACAACAAAAAATAGGATGAATGAAAAGAATTTCTCCTCTACCTCAATGATAACACGATGGGATGTGTTCGACGTGACCTAAGCACATGATGGAGGCCAAGTTACGCCCCACCTAGAATGCATGCACTAAGTCCATGGGTAACACACAAAGTGGGATAATAGATAAGTATTCTAGTATTCCACTCACATGAAAAATTGGGAAAATTAACTAGAAATATTATAAGTGGAAATACTTGCTGAAGCTTAAACAAATAAGTCTTTAGTGTCTCAGATCATTCAATCTTCCATCTGGAATTTTGAATTTTAGCTAGTTAGAAGTTGACAAGTAAAAGACATGTATGATAGGAAAATTTTATTTTTATAAATTCTGAAAGTTTTGCATTAATATCTAACACTAGTACTGTAATTTCGGTCGAAATTTTCTCACTCAGGTTAACCACTTTGGCCAGACCGAAGATCAAATGAATAACCAGACTCGTTAACAAGATCACTAAAAAGTAAAGAATAGTTCATCGCGATTCCTCGTTCTGGCCTACTCACTCGTTTCCATCTTCCCAAGGCCTGAGAAATGCCAAGTTGACCAAGGATTCTTATCAAGATCATGACTCCAATTTTTCTGTGCATCAAGCATAGGCTAGTGACATGCAACACGTTACACTATAGCAAATAGCTATCAAGCACGCACGCTAATAACTAAATATGAATTTCAAATCTATCAAAGATTCACATCAAGGAAACTCTATTGAAAATAGAAAATGAAGAATAGTAAGCAATACTGCATGAAAATGCATAAATACAGGAAAATATTTACTTTGTCTTCTGTTACACCTACTGAAGCTGGAAACCTTCTCAAATTAACTAAACAAAGCCTAGTTCCTGGTGTTTTCACATTACAGTATATTTTTCTAGTTTTTGCCAAATAAACCATAATATATAATGGTTTGAGGAGCGACAAAACCTGTAAAAACCAAAATTGCATTGCAGAACAAAACCAAGGCAAATGTACAGTGTCTTTTGTTTAAATACCAGAAGATATTTGCTTTTACAAAGATTTAAATTCCCACGCGACAGAAATAATAGAAAATTTCTCGTTCTTTTATCGAATTTGTTTCTTCAAATTGTCAATTTAATGGAAAATGTATCATAAACAACGAAAATTATCTACTTTCCATGCATTTACAGGAGCAATGTAATGAATTCACGCTAATTTACAGGATCAACATAAGAGACTCACGGATCCATGAAATAAATAGCAATTTAGGAAAATATTTACCGTCTCAAAATTAGTAAAGCAAATCCGAATTCTTCGTGATGTTACACATTTATTTCACATTACAACATATTTCTAAAATTTTCACGAAATAAGCCATGAAGTTATGGTTTAAAGACTGGCAAAGCTTGCCTATAAAATGTTGCACTTCACTGCAAAAACAAAACAAGGCAAACGCAGTGAGCGTTTTGTATAAATACTATACAAAAAAAACAGATTTAATCTAGGTTGAGTTTTGTGTAAATACTATGCAAAGCAAAAAAAATTAATCTAGGTTGATTAGATTCACGGAGGATGAAAATAATTGAAAGTTTGTAGTTCTTTTATGGAATTTGTTTATAACTTCATTCATATAGTCAATTTACAGGAAAATGTACAAGACCAACAAATCTCTTGTTTGTCTGTTATTTGGCAAAGAAGCACCAACAAAGCATGGGAATGCTCATGGATGTGCTTTCAATCATGAAGATCCACCTGCTGTGTGTGATAAACCCTCCCATGGAGTGGTGATACAACACTTCAATTTCTGGTGCCTAGTTAACAAAGAAGCCTTGGCTCTTGCTTCTCTCCATGAAATCCCAAGGCAACATATCACTAGATTTCCCCTTAATGAGGTCCAATCGAATAGCCCACAAGAAGGGTTGATTGCTCGCCTCTAAACCCCATGTAAATTCTATCAACTCCTAGTCTGATGTAAATGTAATACTCCCAAACCATACAAATCCAAATAGTCGAGGACTAGAGCCAGAGCAAGCACATGCTATGGTGGTCGTGGCGAGCGTTGGCCGTGGTGTGGCATGGTGGCAAGTGTTGGTCGTAGCTTAGTGGCATTGTGGCAGCTATATCAACTACACTAATTTATTGTGCCTCGATAGGATGCCAAATAAGGCCTCAAACTTATTCATTGGCTGGAACAACATCTTTGCGTAAAAGCTTAGCGTAGAAGTTTACTGAATACTGATAACCCCTCTACCCTGTCTAGAGTTAGCCGTCATTACATATTTCAATGGCCAACATGCCTGAGACATTAAATTTCGCTGACGTCTGCCTATCGCCGAGGGGTGGGAAACAAAAAAGGAGGTAGACGTTAGCCTCTGGTAACCAATAGCAGTTTAAATAAATATGCTTTTAGAAATTGTTTTTAATATAAACTCTAAACAACAATGTAAAACTATAGTCTAGGGAAAAATTAATCTCCTCGTTGCTTAACTAATGTCCTCGACCGAATACTATATGTCAAGGACATAATAAGTAGGTAAATAAAGAAATTACCAATTTGTGAGGCCCTTATTTGCCATTATTTTCATCTAGTCATAAATCAACATTGGGTAATTAAATAAATAGTTTAGATCTTGTTTTCTTGATTAGGAAAGAATATATTTGTATAAAAAATAATTTTGATTTAATGAACTTTTTTTTAGTTTGATACTCTTATGACTAAAGGGTAATTAAATAAATGGTTTAGATCTTGTTTTTTTATTAGGAAAGAATATATTTGTATAAAAATTAGTTTTGATTTAATTAGATACACATTGGAAAGCCTTACAAGAGTGTGGTTTAAGAAATTGATTTAAAAGAAGCAAAAATTTACATAATATATCAAATTATGATCAAATTTTAAGTTTCATCATCTTATTCATTGCATAAAACTTGCGGTTGGATGACTAAGTAATTTAAAAAAATAAATAATACTGATAATAAAATAATATTGTATAAAAGTTAGTTTTGATTTAATTAGATACACATTGGAAAGCCTTACAAGAGTGTGGTTTAAGAAATTGATTTAAAAGCAAAATTTTACATAATATATCAAATTATGATCAAATTTTAAGTTTCATCATCTTATTCATTGCATAAAACTTGGGGTTTGATGGCTAAGTAATTTAAAAATAATAATAATAATAATAATAAGTGATTTAAAGGGTAAAGCCACTTAAAACAAAACAAAAATTGCCCCATAGAATCAAGTAAGTTATCTAAAGAAAGTGTATTTTAAAACTGCCTTAGGATTTGTTCCAGGTTGAGTTAGGGAACCCACTGTAGGCAATCCTATGTAGACAATTTTAACAGCTAACCCTCTCTAGTAAACCTAAACTTAATCCAACTTGCAATTGGACAATTCATAAATATCCACCTCCTGAAGCCTAGTGGGGTTATTGACAACTTTTAGTCCTTGGAAACCAAGAAACAGCCCAACCAAACCGTTTGATCCTGCACTCTCTCTTTAGCGAACTTCGACTTTTGTACTAATAGCTCCCAGAGATCGAGATCCCATGATCCAACGACCATTTGATAAAAACCCCATATTATCCATATCTTCGTATCTTTAAAAATATAGTTTCCAATAAAAAAATCCTATCTGCCAATCTTCCAATCCTTGTAATGTTTCATGAATGCTCATTTACCACTTTCAGCTTCTTACACTCCATGCCCCTTCTGAACCATTCTTAAATGTAAACTAAATCTAATATAATTGTTCAATAAATTACCAGAGAACATCAGATACCAAAGATAACAAGGGAACAAACAACATAAGCAAATGAAGATACGCTACTGAGCAGTAACAGTGGAACTAGCCTGGAAAACGAGGCCTACAATTGTCATTCCTATCTTGCAGAACGAAGGAGGTTGGACACCTTTTTTGCGATCATTTCATTTCTCCTACACAAATCAAAGCTGAAGCCACCTTTAGGAGGAAGTTCGATCATAGTATTTGCATGGCTTCATGAATGGGAACAGAAGCCCTATAAAAAAAAGTCACGATCCACCATCAAAATAATGAGTTAATAGCACACATGAAACTTATGAAAAGTTTAACGATCCTAAAAAACATACAAGATTTCAAACCTATAAAATGCAGACTGAGTATACCCGGTAAGCTCCGGAAATCAGAGGGATTTCTTTGTATTTTGACACCTTCCAAGCCCTAAATCACGATAAAGGGTAAAGAGAAATCTGTCACTTGGGTTTTATATTTTTGTTGTCGTGGTGGGCGAGCGTCGATCCGTTGAATGGCATTTGGACAGGTGTGTGGTCGGTCTGGCGAGTGGCAGTTGGATGGTGTCTCGCGTGTTTGGACAGGTGTTCATTATAACAAACACTCGGTTGGGGTTTCCTGAGCACATGAAGGTCCCTGTCTAGCGTGTTTGGACAGGTGTTCATTATAAGAAACATCCAGCTGGCGTTGCTTTAGCACATGAAGGTCCCCTCCCGCGAAAAACTCCATGACCCGACACTAGAACTAGGCTTCGTCCAAATGAGCGTATAGTACAGGTTCAGGTGTTAAAATTATGTCTTACTTGGGGACAATATCCCCATGCAGGATGATGAGAACTCCAAATCTCGATGTGATGGCGAGGACACGATTTCCAGCAGTGTGGGCTTCTTGTACTTTTTGTTGGAAGGTAAGGGTTGCCACCCCCTACTGTAGCGCTTTGAGGATAAGCTTTCTTGAGAAGGTAGTCCACAACGCATGCAGCAACGCATTAGGAATTCTGGGTTTAATAGTATATTTTAAAATTTATTAAGTATAACTTAAATAACAGTGGCCAGCTTGACCATCCACCCCCTCGTGGTAGCCAATGCCCATAGTTGAGACTTTGAATAAGTCAATTGGTTTCCCAATATGTGAATTGGCTTCTGGAGATGTTACCCCAAAATAATATTATTAGTAAATAGTTTTTCACAATCTTCAGCTAAATTTTAGAAAATTTATTTTAAATGTACAAGTAATCCAAAGTTAAATTTACATGACTCTGAACCGACTAGTATAAGTACTTACCCGAATGTCAATTCACAAGTACGCGCCAGTGAAAGTTAAATTTACATGACTCTGAACCAGGCTCCAAATTTGAAGCCTTCAGGGCCCGTCAAGGACCCTTTTACCCGTCATAGAAGACCTATTTTTTTTTTAACATGCGAAATAAATTCAATTACTGAATATGCCCGTCAATCAGGAAATGGTAAAATGTTTTTAAAAATTTCACTGGAAGGGCTGATCCAAAATCTGCCCGTCAATAGTTTTTTAGTGGGCTGAGTCTGGGGCAGCTGGGGGCCAGGGCTTGTGCCATGTGGACAGTGGGACCCGTCACCCATGACACCCGTCACCTGGAAATTGAAATACATAATATTAAATTATTTTTAATATTAATACATTATACAGTGATTCGAATTTCGGACCTCGGGTTACACTACCATACTCTTCAGGGTATCGGTTTTGGGGTTAAAGTCGTCCTTAGCGCCGCTGAACTGAAGAAGAAAAACACTGGTCCCAAAGTTTTGCAGACTTAAGGGGGTACTTGTCCCTAAATGTAACACACTTCAAAAACCTGGTGTAACCCCTACAGGCGCGAACAGTAGGAAAATATGATGGTAAAACAGAATCGGGTAAATTCATTGTTATTCCAATTTGTCTTCTTCTTGTTTTTTTTTTCCTGGAGGGATTTTTCTTCCATAACTTTTATAACCCGATTTTTTATTTTACTGGAAGGTCGTGGAGGAAAATTTCCTAACTATCAGGCATACTCCATTTGCATCTGGGTAAGCAGTAAACATACAGGCACTGGTCGAATTCGGTGGCAAAGCGGCCCCATCGCTGGGATCTACGAGAAGATTATTGTG